>PVKE010001211.1:0-106586 GCA_004027555.1 Craseonycteris thonglongyai | reverse complement strand
TAAAGGGGAGTAAAACAGGTATTGTAGGTAAAAAACAGTGGTCTAGCTGAATTCTTAATGTACATTGTAAACATCCAGTTGAGTCAAAAGTCCTGAGTGGGTGGGTGGACAGAGACAACAAGGGTATGGGAGGCTCCACAAAAGGGAAGAGCTCCAAAGTATTGTATTGTGTAAGGGAAGTCTATGGTATACTTTTACAGGTTATGGATTGAATTGTGTTCCCTACGGCTCACATGGTGAAGACCCAACCCCCATCACCTTAGTACACCTTAGTTGGAACTAGCACAGCTATTATAAATAGTTAAATTAAGGTGTGGTCATTAGGATAGGTATTAATGCATATGACTCCTGTCTTTATACAAAGGGAAGGTTTGGATACAGACACACACACACACACCTAGGGAGAAGATCTTATGAAGAAGACAGTGATTGGTGTGATGCTTCTACAAGCTAATGAACAGCAAGGGTTGTCAATGAACTATCAGAAGCCAAGCAAGAGGCATGAAACTGATTCTTTCTCACAACTGAAAACTAGCACAAAAGAATTGAGATCTGAGGTTTGTTTATAATTTTTAAAAAATGGTGGGGAGATGAGAAAGGAGTCTAGAAACAGGAAATGAGATTCCTAAAGAGCCAATATTAATGCTTTTGCAATTTTGACATGTGTTATTTGAAATCCAGATGAATCAGGTGTCAAGCTAGTAGCTTGTCCTAATTACTCTCCTATTCACAATGTATAAACTTTGAAAAACAGCACATGTCCAGGATGGAAATTCCATTTGTAGAATACAGTATATTCTTTGATTCTTCAGAAAAGAGCAAACTCCTTTTGTTTTAAGATATTCACTAAGAGTTTTTCTAATTGCACCTAGAATATATATCAAAATGAGTCAAACATTGCTTGCAAAATTACAGTGAAAAAACAGGAGGAGTTTTAATTATTTAGCAATTTCTCTTTGCAATGACTGCATATGTGTGTGTGTGTGTGTGTTTCGCAGGTTTTGCAAATTGAATTTACCCTTTTGTAAATTGAATCCACCCTTTTGCAAATTGAATTCACCCTTTTGCAAATTAAATCCACCCTTTTGCAAATAAAATTAGCCCTTTTGCAAATCAAGTACTTTTGCATATATATTATATTTAAAAAAACATAGAACAAAGCTAACTACATAGTTAGAAATCAAAAATTTTATTATAATTCATACGATTTCATAATTACATATGGAGATGAAGATAATGTATGAACACTGTGTGCAGATACTGTACATATGTAATTCACTTCTATAGTATTGAAGCACATTTTAATGTAATCTGCAGCTGTTTCAATGCATTCCTAATGGAACTAATGTTTAATTGTGTATGTTCTGATTTTAAAATTTTTTGATTAATCTTTTTTAAAGTTATGGAAGAATTTTCTTCAATTATTTGCTTAATTTTGCTTAATATTGCTGGAGTTAATTTACGTAAGAGGCTGATTACCACCACGCTTTTTTTCTAGCAACCCACAATTTTTGTTGTATTGCTTGATAATGGACTTTGCCGTATTTTTATTTATGCCAGCGATTTCCGCCGATTCATTGACGGTTCTGCCATCATTGTAGCAGTTTATTAGGATTTTTTTAAATCAAAACTTATACGGTTGTATGTATGTGGACGAATTCGTGGAACAACAGGATGGCTTGAACTTATGCTTGATGATTCTGGTGAGTTGATTTGCATTTGTCTGCCCGAATGCATTTTAACTGGGCTTTCAGAACTTGATTCAGAAGATGTATTCATTGTAGCCCTTTAAAATTAAAAAGTTAAAAAAATGAAATTATTAGTGTTTTGAATCTTTAATATGCATATTTACCACAGAATAACATTATTTATAATACCTGTGCCTAAGGATTACACAGTCAAGTGTATTCTATTCAAGCACAAGTTATGTATTGATTCTACATATTTAATGTAGAATCTACATATTTAATGTAAATATTTAAAACTATATATATATGGAGATGACCAACTGAAATCCTAGGAGCGCACTGCAGATACAATACTTTTGTTGTATAATATTATAGGATTATTTATAATGATTGAACAACATTCCCATATTAACAGAAAAAGGCAATCTTAATATGTTTGGTTTTTAGGTAACATTTCCATACTACAGGTATCAACTCTGCGCACAGCTGACTGATGAAAACAAAAACAAGGTACTATAGGAGAACCGACATACGTTAAATTATGTATGTATGAGTTTTTGTTTTTTTTACTGTGTAGTTAACTTTATTTAATGTTTTTTAAATATAATATATATGTAAAAGTACTTGATTTGGAAAAGGGTGAATTTAATTTGCGAAACCTGTAGGTGAGACTGAGTATAGACATCCTAAAGGACATGGAAAAGTGAGTCATACACCAAGAAACACTTTCAAGAGAGAATTTGTGCAATCTGGTAACCAAGTAGATGTGCAGAGAGAAAAAGAGGGTAACAGTTACTGACCTGATGAATGGTGGCCAGGAATTAAAACAGAAAATACAAACTGAGAATAAACATGTTGTGTATTGAGGGTAGGGGGTTAGGGAATGAAAAATGCATTTACTAATTTTGTTGGGTTTATGTTTGTGGGGTATTGAGTCAAGAGTTTGGATATGTAGTTTTGATGTCTAGAAAATAAACAAAAACTGGATAATAAATATTTTATTTTGAGTCATATACTTGGGAATTTAAGAACTCAAATATTTTGAATTTATAGGATCATTGATGACATTTTCAAGTGTTTCCAGTGGGAGTTAGCTGTGAGATCAGCATTAGTAAAAATACTGCAATGAGATTAGACAAATGAGCATTTTGTGATGAGGCATAGCTAGTTAAACAATCCCATGCTCTAGTTTTCCATAATTAAAATATATATATATATTGTTAATCATACTTCCATTATCCATTCAACTGGCATGAGGAACATTTAGTCCTCCTAGACTATGTCTATACCTGAAAATTAAATGAGAACTAAACTATATTTTTCTGGCAAAGTCCTCCATTTTTCCTCAAATATAAGAAAAACAATCTTCAGATATTTTTGTAAACATTCTTTCTATTAATTCCTCAATTCATAAATTATCCTTTGTTTCTAGTGCTCAATTTATAAAAGTTTCTTAGTAAAAATAACATCCTTACAATTCCAAAATATTTATTGCACAAATATTTTTAAAAAGTGAGAGTTTAAAAAATATTTGACAAGGGGATGCTGGGACAGCTAGGCGGTTGAGCACACGACTAGTAATCATGAGGTACGGGATCCGATTCCCGGTTCCAGCCCATGCAACCCCATATGCTGAAATATGTCACAACTGGTCACTGCCTGCATGGCTCACAGTGAAGGCTCTCACCTCCCAGGTGAGAGGTGCTGAGCTCCGTTCCTGCCCTGTGCAGCCTCACATCAACCTGTGTGGAATGAAATCGTGTCACAACTAATGATGCACAACTACGAAGACTGCTTGGGTTCTTCCCTCTTCTCTCTCTCTCTCTCTCTCTCTCTCTCTCTCTCTCTCTCTCTCTCACCTTCTCTCAAATAATAAATTTAAAAATAAATATAAAAAGTAAAATAAAAATGTGTGACAAGAAACTTGACAGTAGACTCATTTTGAAATTGCCTCAGGTAAATGCATAATCATTGAATAATAACTTGTCTGTTTCTTGCAAGTGGAAGACAGAAAGATACATGCAATCATTTTTAATATTTTCTAAGGGCCTGATAAGAATCTGTGTCTATTTTATTTTCTAAGCATTCTAATTATCAGCAGGAAAGAAAAGCCAAGAGAAGCAAGAGCATTAATATGTTTTTTTTTATCTTCAGAAATAATAGTAAACAGTGTGCGATAATAACTGCTAGTAATGCCCTTCTACTTTTATATTAATGACTAGCAATGTAAATGCCTGAGGCATTGCCATCATAGTTCAATAGTTCTGAAACACAGAACTAAGATTTAGCAATGAAAAAAATGGTTTCCTGTGCTCTATAAAGATTATTGATGCTATTTAAGATAATGCCACAGGTACATAGCCAATTGCTTTCTCCAATCTAGTGGGATTTTGAAAGAGCCTTTCTCTTGGGACTCATAAATAAAACATTGGATTCAGCTTTATCTTAGAACAATCTTTTAGAGGAGGTAGGTTTAATACAGAGTAAAGATTATAATAAGAAAACCAGCAGAAGTACATTTAACAAATTAAAAATAAACAATTCAGGAGCCCACGGACAAAAAGGTTCTCATGTGATAAATTAAACTTAGGAAGTTATAGCTTTAATTTAGGAGCTGTACTTTTTTTTTAAGGCAGATATTAAAACATTTAGATAAAAACACATTTTTTGAAGTCAAACTTTTGAAATAAATGACCTTCTTTACAACAATAGGCCTGGCCACATAATAAAAACTATAGACTATAAACTAGATAGTGAGTTTGGCTGAAACTTGAAAAAGATAAATACTGATTTATTGAATGAATAAATAAATGAATAAATTGAGGTTGGGTAGAGATTGAGTCACTTATCTAGTCTTTTTGTTTGTGTGTTTTTTTGTTTTTTTTTTTCCCTAAAATGCTGAGCCCTTTCACTGAATGAGTACGAGCATCTGGATGCATAAACATGTGTGTACATGTACATACACACAAATTTAGAACCTCTCTTCTAGACACAGTAAACTTTCCCTCCCTTCATGCAGAAAATGTAAAATAACTTGGCTTCATAATAGAGATTTGTATTATAATATGGGACAAACTTATGTGGCCAGAGACCTAAATGTAAGTTTGTAGTTAGAGTATTTGGTAGTATGGATTTGGCCAATAGCTAGAAAGCAAGCAAGCAAACAAACAATCAACAACAGCAAAAACAAATTAAGTCGAAAAGAATAATCTGTGGAGAAATAATGTTGTACTGGGGACAGGTGATAAAATTTCAAATGGGCACTATTAAATTGTAGAGTGAATCCAGAGTGCTATTAAGATGGTTTTAGTCAAGGGAATAATAAATACCCAAATACTGCCTTGGCACTCCTTAAGTACAAGATTGCTTTATTATTAATTGGGCTTTTGCCACTCAGGAAGCTAAAAAGTTGTATTGGGGCAGTGGAGCATTGCTTTTATAGATCCAAGTGTCTTTGGTCTTTTTCGTCTTAAATCTGAATTTTGGAATCGCTTGCTTGAATATAAAACTGAAAGTAACAAAGACACAGAGATCTATGGACACACTCAGTAACTTGGTGTTTGCCTGAGAGAAGGGGAGGAGGGGGGAAGGAGAGAGGGAGGGGAGGTGGGAGAGAGCACCAGCATTATGGACACATTCAATGGTTTGTTGGTTACCTGGAGAGGGAGGAGAGTGGGGAGGGAGAGTAGTAGGGGGAGGTGGGAGAGGGCACCAGATGTATGGTGATGGAAGGGAAGCTGATTCTGGGTGGTGGGCACATGGTGCAATGCAAGAATGATGTGATGGGGACTTGTACATCTGGAAACTATCTGATTGTTACCAACCAATGCCACCCCATTATATTTAACATTAAAAAATAAAATAATAATAAGATTAAAAAAAAAAAGAAATGCAAACCTAATACCTTCTAACATCAGTATAATAACATTGGAACCAGCTACCACATTTAAGAAAGTGAGATTTAGTAAGAGAGATGAGAGAGAGAGAGAGAGAAGATTGGGCTACCTAAGTCTGTCTCGTCACACTAACCACATGAAATTTACCATTACTCCAGCAAACAAACAAACAAACAACAAAGAAAGAAAAAATACTTAAGCTCCTATGTGCCAAGTACTATCCTAGGCATTGGAATTATAGTAGTGAATAACTAAAATAACAGCAAAAATTTCCTCTTCTAATAGAGCTCGCATGCCAGTTTATAGAGAAATGAAAAGATAAGACAAAGAGATCATTTCGGGCAGTTAAAACAGCAAAAATCACAATTAAACATGTTACAGTGACAGCAAGAATTGGATGAGGCTACCGTTTTCGGTTATGTGGCAGATAGGTTATACTGATCGGTGTCTCAATTGTGTTAGAAAAAAAAATGTAAAAATATTTGGAAAGCATATTTTTAAATGTTCCAATGCACTAGGAAAAAATAAAAAACAAAACAAAACCCAGAGATTTCACAAACAAAAATGAAGGAGAGTGGGAACTCCTAAAGATAAGAGCACGGAGTCTGGCTTCTCTGTTGAGGATACTTGTCAAACCCGTTGAACACAAGCTTTGATTTTTCATTGCCTCAGAGGAAACATGGGAGAGAGAGAAAACAAAAATTGTCAGATTTGCACAAGAGGGAGAGACTAAGAGGAGACCAACTTGGTAAGTTCAACAGAAATCAATCTACCTACCCTAAGGACAGATCAATGAGAATTTTCAGTGATGAACCTGACCACTGAATGAAAAAGGAAAAAAGTCTGTCCTGTGAATTTATAACCATAACCAGGTTCCCCTATGGCTTTGAAGCCCAAATTCATGCAACATGAATGATCTGGTGAAAAAAAAAATCAAGCCAATAATTTGTGGTAAAGTGGTCATTGATATGCGCTTTTCCAGGAATAGTCAGAAGCTAATCTTCTCATAAAGGACCCACCTTGAATTTAATCTTAAAGATTTTTTGTACTTACAGTGCTAAGAACTATGACTTCACAGTCACACATACACACACATAAATGATGCCTTATAAGCTAGGGGTAACTAAAGAAACACACACAAGCAAACCAGAATCAGATCAGCAAACTCCTCAGATATTAACATTGTATACTCAAAACAAAATAAGTATTTTAATGTACTTTAGAAAAGAAGAAATTTTAAATATTACTAACAGTAAGAGACTATACAAAATGACTAAGGAGGCATTTTTCTAATTAAAAAGAAGTGACAAAAATAAAAATATATAATAATAGAAATTTAAAACAGTAGACTGACAAGATACTAAGCTCATTAAAAAGACAATTAATGATTTAAATATAAAACTCAAGAAACCATCTAGAATTCAACACCTTATGTGCTCAACATGGAGCGTATAAAGAGAACATTTCATCTATGTCCAGAAGGAAGAGAATTATATAGAAAAGGAGCTGAATATCTAATGGCTGAGAAGCTTTCAGACATGATGAATGACAACAATCAATAAATTCAGAAAGTCTAAATAATTTGAAGAATCATTTAAAAAAATAGTTATTTAAAAAAAAATTAGTCACATATTTAGCCAAGCACCAATAAACAGTTTCAAGTATGTACCAGAAAGTACCAGAAATCAAGTACCAATAAATTTCAAAGGATTGACAGCATATAACTCATGGAGTCTTATCACTATGCAACCTATTTAAGTGCTAAAAGTGAAGAGATTCCCAGCTAAAACCATAGATTTAGAAATTAATACTAATCTTCCACCAACTCCTATGTAAAAACAAACAAACAAAAATAACAACCACAAAAAGAATTGGGAAAGATTACCTTCAATGTACATATTAGTGTTAAGAAACACTAGATATTAATGAATTAAACATTCAATCCAAAACATTAGAAGAGGAAAAGAATAAATCTTCAAAAAAAAATTAAAATGAAACAATGAACACCTTTATTAAGTTTCTCTGGCTGATATCTAGAATCTCAAAAGGTGACAGGGGCAATAATGTTACCACACTTTATTATTTCTACTATAACTCCCTTTATATTTTATTTAAATTCTGTAAATTATTTGTGAAGTATAGTGAAGATTTCTGCCATAGTGCATACACGTTATTCATTGTTCGTTCCTGTCATGATGTTTGAATGCTTTCAATTGCATGCTTTATGTCATTTTTTTTTCTTTTTCAAAATGAAGCTTAAAGATCTGCATGATCTCTAGTTTTTTGAAAGTATTGTTTTCTTTCAATGGGACATGTATCTGATTCTTTGGCTTCAATGGGATTCTTGGTTGGGATTTTGTTTATTGCAGTCTTCTTCCATCCCAAATAGAAAGAAACACTTGATTTCAATCACAAACAGGTTTTTATCCTTAGAGAAATTTAAACTGAAAAATGTTGAAGTAACTACCCTGTTTTTAAAATTCATCAGATATTTTCAATGAAGGCCAAAATTTAGTCTAAATTTTGCTTTGCTGCTGTCATTTTCAAATCTAATATTTCCAGTATCAATTTCAGTGATTTTTCTTTCTTTGCTGCACTTTCATATTTGTTGACTAGCTCTTTCTTTTGATTATCCACATCTGAAAATGTCATGTTTACCACTGGGAAAAAAGGAGGCAACACAACTACACATGTTGCTGTTTGTTTATAAACTGAGTAACAGAAGCTCAGGGACAAATCACATATAGACTTCTAAAAAAAGTGACACAACTATGAGATTACAGTTAATACACTGTGATAATTAAAATTTTAATTGTGCTGTTGGGAAACTGGAATTTTTAAACTAAGGCGTAGGAATTGAAATTCATGCATATCAGAACAGTGCAGAAAGCAAGGCCACTCAAAATTATCAATAATAAAGACTGAAAATCCCAAGGCTGGTTTTCTTAAGACTAATGACATTGAGAAAACTCCAGTAATATTGGCAAAGTAAGTGAGAAGGCTAACACACACACACTCACGAATGATAATAGTGACATTATATAGCATAGGTGATAAAAAGATTCTAAAAGGATATTATGGAACAATGTAGCAATAGGTTAAAAAGCTATGCAAAATTATCAAACTCCTGGAAGCTTAACTTGTCAAAATGAAACCAAAAAACAAACAAACAAACAAATCTTGAAGGGTCTCCTAATCTTCTAAAAGTTAAAAGACCAGCTTAAATGTTCCTCAAATAAAACACTAGGGAGGATTATATTACCAAATGCTTCTGAACATGCAGGGAACAAATTACAAATCTTTCACCAACTAATTAAAAAAGTGGAGGAAACATTTTTCCATCTCGGTTTTATGAGGGAAAAGGAATAGTGAAATCTGACAAGGAAGCATGAGAAGGAAACAATAGCCTCAGTTTCACTCAACAAATCAGAGTGAGAAGTTTTCAGCATCCAAATCTCAGCTAGGTACATCAAGACCACACTGGTATTACATGAAGAATGAAAAAGTAATTTAACCTCAGGACACTGATAAATAAAACCATATTACCAGATTAATAAGAAAAACATAACCTTTTCAATCAACACAGGTTAAAATCGATTTGATAAAGTTTTTCTATAAAGTAATTTTAAGTTAAAATTATGAATGAAACATATTTTTAAAATACCTATAGCACACAGCCCACTACATCATGAAATAGTAAAGCACTCTTTTTAAATGTAAGGAAAAATCGCAAGGTATTCTCACTCCTCACAGTCATTCCTACAACCACAATAAGGCAAGAAAAAGAGTGTGAGGTTTGAAATGAAGAAAACAAAAATCAATATAATTATCTAAATGGAGTATGTACATCATCTAACAGAAAAAATTATTAAAATTAATGAGTTTATGAACTTGTTGGATATAAAATATTTATCAACTTATCAGTTGTGTGTACATGTATATATATTATACATTTTATAGTCTATATATTCACTATATACACATATGACAACAAAATGTATCATTTATTAAAAATGACATTTATAGAATAAATTATAAAGAATTAATCCAAAATAATGCACAATTCTTTAAGGAGGAAACTATAAAATGTTGTTGAAAGCTACTTAGTAATACCAAAATATATTTAAGTAATCTCTATGTCCATGGATTGCAAATATGTCAATTCTCACACATTTATATTTAGAATCAATACAGTTTCAATCAGAAAATTTATACCTTAAATGGTATTTGGAATTTGGTGAACTAATTCTACAATTTATATGGAAGAGAAAAAAAATCCACAAAGAGTCATAACTATTCTTTAAAAAATAGGGGGATATGCCTGATAAGCAGGGTGACATTGGTAACACAGCTCGGCAATATGATACATTTTGGACCATGCACTTTTGGGAAATGGATGTATGATAAAACCGTTATTGTCAATAAGTAAGAAAATTGTGGATTCGTTTTCTACTTTAGCAAATGATCCTGAGACAGTTGACTCTTGATTGTTATATGGAAAGCAACGAAATTGTACCCTACCTGAAATCATACATAAAACCATGTACAAGTGATTTAAAGAAAAAAAATAAAAGGCAGTTGTTTTGGAAGACAATATAAGAGTAGATAATTATGATTCTGATTGGGGAATGATTGCTGAAACAAGCTACAAAATGCACAAGCCATAAAGGAAAGAGATATTAAACTCATATAAATTGAAATTAAAAAATTCTGTTTATCAAAAGGCAGACACCATAAACTGGTAGAATATTGGGCACTAGAGAAATAATTTTCCAAGCCAAGTGGGATTACACCAACATAGAGCCTAGAAGGATATACTAAGTACAGGAATAGCTGAAATCGTTTGGAAGAGAAATCCAGGCTTATTAGAATATCTTTGTTGTTAGATAAACTTGAGTTTGAATTTCTGTTCTTATGTTAGCCTATAGGATAACAAAGACAAGGTTCCTTCACTCTGAACCACAGTGTGTCAATCTGCAAAATAAGAAGGATATTCCTTCATAGGTTTTCTGTGAAGCTAGCAGAGGTAATCATGGAGCTAACACCATCAGACTGGTTTCCCTGTGCCAGAAACTGTGGTTGTACTAATTTAATTTCCACAATAATGCTATGAGATAAGCATTAATATTATTTGTTTCACAAATGTGGAAACTGGCTTGATGAGGTCAGTAAGTGACAGAGGCAAGATTCACACCTCCCTAATCTACCTTCCCATCGCTATAATTTTTATGTAATGCACATAGATACTGAAACTTAGCAGACATGAGAAATGACAGTTACATATTATTATTTTCCAAATAGCCCTTCAAAATGCATATTATTATTCATCTTTGCAGCTAAGAAACATGGTTTCAGATTACACAGTTGGGGGAAAAATGACTTACTTGATATAATCAAGGGAACACTATATATTATGTTCACATCTTTCCTAGAGGATTGATAACATTGCAATAATTACTGTATGTGCCAGTTTTTCCCACTATATACTGTGGGTTTCTCAAGGTCAGAGGCTGTGCCTTACTCACTTTTTCATTTTACAGGAGAATCAGAATGCCTGCATATAACAGAAGCTTAGTATATGTGTGATGAATAAATAAATGATCCTGGATTATAGGACCAAATAACCGAGTACTAGTTTGTGAATAACATTTGATTTTATGTCAGTCTTGTCTTCACAGGTTATTCTTGTCTCTTGGCTTATTCAACCATGACTATTAATAAAACTATATACAGAATGGAATGTAGACTGAATTGGAACTCATATAGTTTCACTTGCCTGATGGATGTGTACACATCTTGCCTTGTGTTGTCCCACAGAGCCTCACACAATCTTGTTTACTTAGAAATCACTTGCAATTTCTTACTGAATTCTAAGAATACACAATTGTTTGCCTGAAACTAAGACACAAAAGTACATATTCAAATAAAACTTCGGAGACGATGAAATTTCCAATTTCCTGGATTCCTTTAAACGGATGGATTCTACTCTTCACAGCATGGGGATGTCTGGCTTGTTGACAGGGTTCTAAATCGAAGTGAAAAGACTGCTTAGGGATTCTGTAAAAAGATATTATTTCTTATACCCCACAAAAGCCACATGTTCAAAATATTTTGAAGCTTTATAACATGGAATGCCTTCTTTTATTTCTCTTATAATCATGAATGTGTACATTAAAAAAAAATCCCTACAACTATATCAATAGTAAATGACGTGGAGGAAAGAGGGCAAGCTTCAAGCCCAGATTCTGTGATTACACAAAGTTTTTTGCATTTGCTCATGGGATGTACACTTTCTTTTGTTTTTCTTTCCCTTTTACTTCATTTCTTAGCCAGACATACCAGAACCACAGCTGCAACCTGATATAACTATTTTAATTGTTTGCATGCAATAAAGCTGTTAAAAGCAGTTTTAATTTTTAGCAGTAAATAGGTTTTATTGCAAAGTTATATTGTTGCTCATAGCTATCCAATGTAATGGGTACTTAGGAGCATACTTGAGTCTGGACTATTATGTCTCTTTTATCCACTGTATGCCTAACCAAGTGTTAAAATTTTGCCCACAGGATAACAAAAGAATTGCGAAGAGGAGCAATTAAAAGATATGAATAATACTGACACCCCTTTATTATCTCCCAGGTACCACTGGAACTGCCAGAGACATTAAATGGTAATGATGCGCTTACAGTTATTTGCCAATCAAATTGATTCCTGAGGAAGCGCAGACACATTTATTTCCAGGCTCCAAAGCCTCTTGTACTTCATTATTGGCTCTGGAAAATAAAGCAGCCATGAGTAGAGTTGTCTACACAGTAACTGATGATGGCTTCTGCAAGGAGTTGGCATACATGCGCTGACTTTTTACACCACATAATGGAAATTCAACCTATGTTTTCAATGCCATGTCTTAATTATTTTTTTTTCTCTCTCCTCTTTTGTTTTCTCCCTCTGTGCTGCCTCTCTATTAATTCTGTGATGTTCTGTGCTTCACTCTGCTCCTCTTACTTCCTTTATCTTTCTGCTGTTGAATGAAACCCCATTGCAGTCGTATCTTGTGTACTACTCCACAAACATGGTTCTGCCACAGGGCATCTGACCCAAGCAGCTACTGATACATCAGGTACAAAACTTGGCTTTCTTTACAGTTTCTTTCTCATTTATCCACATTATTCTTATGTCTAATGTTTAAGCCTGGTTTTCCTTACCCGTTTCCTCTTCCTCATTCACTCTCCTATTTTAATCCCTTTCCCTACAATAATCAAGTTTTCCAAAGTCCATTTCACGTATTAACCTTCTCTGAAAATCCCTGAGGTAAGAAACCATGCTGCGTCTTCACAATCTTCCTCTCCATCCACTCATTTTATGCCAAACTTCTGTGTTTCACTCCCAGGAGTTTTCCAGTTAAAACAGGTGGATGGGTCAGCAATGTTTTTAATTTTGCTTTCCAAGTCCACCTTAGACAAACTGAATGCACTATATCAATGCTGTAGAATACCCTGCTGTGTTCTGTTCCTCGGAGCTTTTCTTTTTTCTGCCATTCTCTCTCTGGGTAGAATTTTTTCTCTTCTTTGAATGACAGCTCAAGCATGGAACTTTTTTTTTACTCCTATCTCTCCTCCTTCCCAGCTCATTGTCACGAAGTATTAATTTCACTTCTCCATATTTGCAGAGTCTGTACTTATCTTTCTTGATCCTGCTTAGATGCTTAAGATTTTTTAAAAATTGTCTCAAATGACTAAAAAAATAAAATAAAATAAGTTTATCCTTCTATGTAAACACTATCCTCCTTGAGGTCAGTGTTTATATCTCAAATTTTCTTTGTTTCCCACACATACCCATGACATAAACAAACACATGGTTATACAAGTGGGTTACTACTATTCAAACATCTCCTTTTCTGCCCACATTCATATTGACCTGTATTAACCATAAAAGCAACCCCAAAGAACAGACAGATAACACTATATTTATATTCAATTGTCCTGAATTCTAGACCCAGAGTTCTCACTTACTGGTATTAGAGTGAAAGTTATAGACTCAAAATGAAATCACTAGTACTAAAAGCCCATGGTACCAAACCTAGATTTAGTATTTGTTTTAATTGCGATTTCAACCTCTCCCAGAAATGTAATCTTCATCAACCAGTATGAAATTTTCTTGTCAAGCACCAGTAAGATGAATTGTCACAAAGGCCCTTTCCATCCCCTTAGAAAGAAGAGGTAATCTACATGATAAAAATCCCTTCTCATTCTGTCCTCTTTTCCCCCAGAAGATGTCCTGGTCGAAAAGTGATCCTTTCTTTTCTTTTGATAATAGCTCTCTATCTCCAACTTTCTTCCTGTAAAGGACTTTCCATGTTGTACAACCTCTCAGAGCACCCTTGCGTTAGATGGGATGCTGCCCAATTCATGTATCCCTTACAAAGGCCAATTAATCTCCCTATTTACTTGGTTAAATTTTACTTATTTATTTATTTATTTATTTATTTAATATATATTTTTTATTTATTTATTTTTGACAGAGACAGAGAGAGAGAGAGATACAGAGACAGAGAGAGAACTGAACTGGGGGAGCTCCCAGTTCAGCATATGGTTCTGCACAGGCCAGGGCGGGGGCCGGGATTTGATCCCCGGCCCCCAGCGCTGCAAAGTGAGCGCTTAACCCACTGAGCCATCCAGGGTTCCCCGATTTATTTATTTTTTAAAGACTTTTTTTGGACAGAGACAGAGAGAGACAGAGAGAAGAAGGAGGGCCCAGAGCAGTCTCCATTGTTGTACATCATCAGTTTTTCCAATATGGTTTTGTTCCACACAGGTGGGCGGGGCTGCACAGGGTGGGAACCTAGCCCAGCGCCCTCCTGCATAGGAGGTATACCCCCACAAACTGGGGGCCAAACCAGGGGCTGGGAAGCTCACCCTGGTGAGAACTGAACTGGAGGCACACCCCAGGTCAGCACATGGGTCTACACAGGCCGGGGATGCGATTTGATCCTTGATCCCTAAGGCTGCAAAGAGAGCACCCAACTTGCTAAACTATGCCAGCTTACCCTGAATTTTATTTTTTACCGTTAGATTATCTCTCAGAACTTCAGCTTAGTCAGCTGCATATAATGTTTATCCTAATTGATCTCAGAGTTTCCTTAACTAGAACATTGTACAGGATCCAGCAGAAGTAACACCCGTTTTATATGAGCTGGCAACGCTGCATTAGAGAGCATTACTTCTGCCAGATCCTGCATTTCATCATGCTGTAATCATGAACATACCAGTGGACTTGTATTTATTTCCATTAAAAATTCACAACATTCAGAAAATAAGTTTTTACTGCATATTATTTATGTACAAGGCACTGTTCTAGAGACAGGAAATATCACAATGAACAAAACAGATGAAATGCATGCCTTTGAGTAAATGATATTTTGAATGGGGATGGAAGGTAATAAACACTTCAGTTTAAAAAAATAGTATTTATTTAACTCAGCTATTGATTAGTCTTAGGAATAAAATAAAATTATACAACGGGATGCAGAGTGGTAGGGGAGAGTGTCATCACAGATTGAGGGGCGAGATTAGCTGAGCTGAGTGATGAGAAGCTGTGCCCTTTAAACTTCACTTGAGAGATAAATGGGCAGCCATATGCAAACTTCAGTAAGATTCCAAGTAGAAGAGATGACAAATGTCAGGTTCCTTGTGAAGGAGAAAGCCGATATGGCAGAAAAATATAGTATGGGGACTTATATTTTACAAGTGGGATGGAAGCCACAGGAAGTTTCTAAACAAAGAGGCAGGACATGCTTATCTTTAAATAATCCACTCTCACTGTTGTTTGAAGAATGCACTTGGGGATCCGATCATGTGAAGTGAGGGGAAACCCAACGAGACTTGGGGAGAGGTCTTTTTAGAGAAGATCTGGAAGCAAAGCAAAGAACTTACTTCATCGGGTATAGCTTAAGCAGTTAACTTACCGTATTTTCCGGCGTATAAGACGACCGGGCGTATAAGACGACCCCCCAATTTTACAGTTAAAACATAGGTTTAGGCCTATATTCGCTGTATAAGACTACCCCCCACTTCCGAGGCTGTAGTCTTATACAGTGAATATAGGCCTAAACCTATGTTTTAACTGTAAAATTGGGGGGTCGTCTTATACGCCCGGTCGTCTTATACGCCGGAAAATACGTATTTTGACAAGTCTTCTTGATTGTGATTAGTTATTCTGAATTTTCATTTTCTTGATTTCAAGTGCATTTGACTGGCTCAGGTTTTAGTTTACTTACATAGGCTACCAAGGCATTATAGCTGCCAGAGTCTATTGGCCTCTGCATTTAATTAAGTTAGCACTTGATACAGACTGTGCAGAATAAGCGAGTGCCCTCCTTGCAGAGCACATATGTGACACATCTAGTAGGGTGTGTTCACAGAACTCGTCAGCATAGAACCACACATAGGCTGTTTTTGTAAGAGACCAAGTCTGTTCCTGCAGATTCTGCATTGGTTTAGAATCATTCCTCCCTGTTTTGGAATCTCCTTCCTCTTATTTTCTAGAATTCCCAAAACTCATAATCAAAATTTAATTATCCATTTTCTTACACACTTCTCTTTTTTAAACCAAGCTGTGTAGATAATTAACTACTCTAATGTAAAATCTACCCTTATCTTAGACAACAGCCTAGAGAAATAAACAGATAGCCAACAATGTCTTTTAAAGGACTGTAGTTCTTATATTGGGAAACAATTACAAAGAGATGAATTTAATGAGTACATGTATGATTAAAAAGAGAAAATCCACAAAGGCTGGCACAGGTCTGCATTTTTTCTTATGGCAGCTACCCACATATCCTAAAAGATTTAAAAATTTTATACACTATTTTAAGGGTTTCTCTCTATTTCGATGATAATATATGCTTGCAAAATTAATACAAGCGTATTAGACATGATCTGGGTGAACACTACAAATGGGATTTGTGCCTGCACTTGATTTGTGATTACAGTAGTATGCATACCAACTACACTATTTTAGTTGTCCCTGACTTAGGAAAAAAGAGCACATGAACAGTTGTTGGACTTCTGTGCAAAAAAAAAGTCACAATTTGAATAACTAATCACCAATTTGAATGTTTCTAAGTAATTAGAAGGGAGAAACATAATAGGAGAAATAGGAAAACTGAGTTATTGCATAGCACAAGTAGTAAGAGCAGCCAAATCAAAAACACTCAATGTCACAACTCTTGCTCCACATGTGAAGGGTAAGTGAAAATTGAGTGTCAGCTAAATCTTTGCATACCATTAAAGTAATGTCTTAGAAATAAATTTAATTGATTTTGTAGGATTTTACTTTGCATTTGATTTGTAAATCTGATTTTGATTGTCACAAGAAGCTTCAGCCAAAGAATACTATAAATCATTTTGGTCCTTTTTTAGTTTAATAATAAAAAATAATTTATATCAACTATGGATTTGTGAGATTACTTTTCTTTAGTTTAACATTCAAATGAATTTTGGAAAACACTGATTTGGAGGTAAGATAGATGTAGATTTTGTCTTGGCCCTACTGTTTACCAGATGTAACAACTTGGCAGTTATTTTTAAGTTTTCTTTTTAATAAAAACCATGTATTTGTCTGTGTCCCCAATGTGTGTGGGAAACAACTCTTAGCCTCAGAGTTTTCCTTTACAAGTTAAGGATAAAACTTTTCTCATTAGACATTTGTGAGATTTATATTATAGAATCATTTATGTAATGATGCCCCAATTTTTTTTTAAGATTTATTTATTGTTTTTGACAGAGACAGAGAGAGACAGAGAGAAGGGGAGGGCCCAGAGCAGTTTCCATAGTTGTACGTCATCAGTTTTCCACATGGTTTCATTCCACACAGGTGGGTAGGGGCTGTGCAGGGTGGGAAATGGGCTGGGGGCCTCCTGCATGGGAGGCATGCCCCCTCAAGCCAGGGTCTGAACTGAGGGATAAGAACCAAACTGGGGACCTCTCACATGGGAGACACCCCATGTTCACCCCATGAACACCCCAGTTCAGCATATGGGTCCGCATGGGCCAGGGCCGGGATCTGATCCTCAGTCCCCAGGGCTGCAAAACAAGCACTTAACTCGCCAAGCCATCCCAACTTCCCCTGTCCTCGCTTCTTATGTCTCTTCCAGAATCTCTTCTAAACTCAGTAGTTATCATATAATCTGCACCTAGTGCCTATATTCACCTAGGTATCTCAAAGGCATTGCCAACTCAATATATTTAAAGCTCAATATATTTCATGCATCCAAATCTCCTCTAGTATTCCCTAACTTAGTGAATGACACCATCATTCACTAAATAGTAGAAATCAACTAAAACTTCATCATTGATTTTTATTTTTCCTGTTTTCACATGTAATACATCCCCAGGTCTTTCCATTCTATTTCTTTAATAACTTTTGAATCAGCGCTTCTCTATATTCCATTTTGACTACCTTTGCTCAAGTCTCAATCACCTTTCTTGGATTAGTGGAGCAGCCATTATTTAAGCCTTGAGTTTCTCTTCTCTCAATTCATTTTTCATAATAAAAGGAAGACTGAGTTTTTGAAATATGAATTTGATTTCACCTGCTTTTAAATCTCCAAGGCCACTGCCTTCAGAATATAGCTCAATTTGTTACTATGGCATAAAAACTCTTTCATGTTCTAGTCTCTGCTTGCATTTCATAGTTGATCAATCACATCTCTTGGACATTTTTCCAGTTATCTTCAACTATTTATACTAATCATAATTAAAAAAAATTTGTTATTCCTTTTCTCATCCTTTGTACATAATATTGTTTTGATTCCTGAAATATTCATGCTCACCCTCTATTCTCCTTGATTTTTGCCTGTGTGTTTCAATCTTCCCTAACCTACAAAGACCAGATATAAGCCCACCAGCAAGACAGTCCGAACATTCTGTCTTTTGCCTGGTGTACCAACTACCCCATCGTGTTTCATTAATTGCTTAGTATTTTTTCCTCATTTTATTGTGAGCTTTTTATAAGAGATTCTTTCTTATTTATAGTTGTATTCCAGTGTCTTTTATACATAATTTTTTGTTGAATAACTAGTTAGTACAAAATGAGTGTTGATGGAATATTGGATGATTTTTATAGAAAGTTTGTTCTCTATAATTAAACACAATGTTTAGTATTTTATCCTGTTTTCCTCTTATTTTCCACATCTATGCTTTATCTCCTTATGGAGAGAAGTTACCTTTTATATATTCTCAATAACACATGGTTCCTGGATAGTTTGAAACTAATAGGTGTTTAAAATACTCACTATTTAATTAAGTCATCAAAGTAATTAAAATGCCAGTGAATTTATAGGTATATCCGTCAAAATGATTACCTGAAGCTGTCAAAAAAAAGGCACTGGTTGAGTTATTAAATATTTAATAATTTGATTATTTTTATATCATTTAGTCCTTATTTTATAAGAGAGATCGGTTATTTGAGCAGAAAGACCCTGATTCTGAAAATAGATTTAATCAGTCACCAGAATAATTTTCAAATAGTCAAACACCATCTTAGATACTTTTAGTTATCAATGTTGAGAAAAAGAACACATCTTGAATATTAATTTTTCCTGAAGGTGTTTGTTTACTTTAATAAAGAGATTGCAAATTTAAAGTCACAATAAAAAAAACTCTCATTATATGTATCTTTAGTGATATTTCTACTCAAAGGAATACAGATATATAAATAACGACATTAAAAATTTTATTTATTCACTGGACTTTTGTCCTTGTCATAGCTAGTGACCTTCTTTCAAATATGTATGAGAAGTGAAATGGAGAACAGGGATAACCAGATGATTCTTTTGACAGAAAAAGCTAAGGCATGATAGCTAATTATAATTAACAGCTGGGAATTACACTGTATTAAAAACCTAGGAACCTAGGAAGGGCGGGTGATCAGCATTCCAAATTCTTTTTCATTGTCACGCTCTGTGTTTAGGACCATTTTGAAAGATTTTTTTTTTTTTAATTCTTAGAGGATTCTGAATTAGTTAGAATGAATATAAAGACATAAGAACCTACACTGCTTTGTCATATGATTATAAATTACCTATAATTCTTCATGTCTTTCCAAGTTTCACATCTCTAAGCCTGTCAAATACCCGTATATTTGAAAATAATATAATTTATGGTTCAATAATATCATAGTGGAAACGCAGAAGTTCGTAAAGGCAAATGATCATAAAAAGTACTAAATTTTAAAACTAGTGAGATGCAGTCAGTACAGTACCTGGAAGAAATCTATCACATTCAATGCTTATTAAAGAAAAGTATACCTTAAAATTAGCAAGTAAAACACTCAAGACACTAAAAAATAAATGCACAACAAATTCTCCCCAAAAGTAAAAAATTAAAAATAAACCAGAAGTAATTAAAAAGTTAAAACAAAGAGTACAACAGAGAGAATCAGTAAATTCAAAAGTTGGCTTTGGAACAGCTGAAAAAAACAGATTAAAATTCTGGTGAAATTGATCAGTAAAAACAAGAAAGAAACAATTGAAAAATAGAATATAACTACAGATACAGCAGAGTTTAAGAGAAAAATTTGAGTAATCTTTATGGAAAAAAAATTTCAACAAAATGGGTAAATTCCAAGAAAAATATAACTTACCAAAAATTAACCAAGAAAGTAGATAATATAACTAGATCTAGAATCTTTAAAGAAATTGAATAGGTAATTAAAAAATTTCTTCATTCAACAAATGAGAAAATTATGGTTTTCAGATGGCATAAACTTTCAAGTAATGGATCATGTAAGACATTGAAAATATTCCACAGAAGTATATTAAAAAAACAACAAGTTTGTCTGTGTGGTGGGGGAGGGCGATTTTCAACTCATTTGATGAAACTTCTATAACTTTGGTATAAAAATCAAACAAAACATATGAAAATGAAGAATTATATTTCAGTTTATTCACATGAAGTCCCCAGAGTTTCCCATTTAAGGCATACGAGTATAAACATAATAATACAAGATTTCAATGTGTCTCAGTCTCTAAAAGATATTTCAGAGAAATATCAGGTATGTTGGTAATCATGTCTCCAATAACGACACTATCCCTTAAATAAAGTATCGAATTCCCCAAATTTTGAGGGAGTTTAGTCATTAAGTCCAAAAGCCTTAGTTTTCTGTTTCATAGATTAAATCTATTGTCTAATCGTCTTTTCTGCAAAGCAAGCTAGGCAAGCTGAAGGTAGAGTATAGAGTCTTAGGTTAGAGACCTGAAAATATTAAAATGATATGCTTATCAATATCCCCCACTGAAGGAAAGGGACAATAGCTTCAGTGTGCATCCCTGGCTAGTGTCTAACACACGGTAGGTGCTCATACAATATTTGCTGAAGGCACAGTAATTAAAAGGAATTGAGGCAAAACTATATTCCCATTGATCTAGCCCTATTTAATTTATCTCATCTCATGCTAAAATCATCTCATTCCATACTCAATACTTTTGAGTAATGCTAATAATCATCTTTTAAAAATCATATTGAATTTTCACTAAAATAGTATTAGACTTATTTCACAAACTCTTCTAAGATTAAATGACCATTGTTTTACTTACTTTCTCCTGCTAGGGCAATACTTCTTTTTTTCATAAACACACTGAAAAAATAAATAAATGAATAGATAGGAGATGAGACTAAAAATTTAGGTAAAGAAAATTAACGGCCATGTTTACAAAAGTATTAAAAAAAAACAAAAAACTGTTATGCACTCTTTCTTCTTTCCCTTGTCTCCCATGAGGAAAAGCAAAGCAAAGACTCAGCCATAATATTCGTCTTTCAGAAATCTAATCAATTCAAAATTTTTCCAAACACAAAACTTAATTGAAAACGTAAATTATTTTTGTATTATAAAGAAGATTATTTTGAATACCATTTATATACTAATTAGAACTCTAATTAGTTTTCTATAATGAGAAATATGTAATCAAAATTTTATTTCTCCAGAGGTTGTCTGGGAATATTACCAAGAAGTTAGTTTAGAAGCAACAGGCAATTAAGATACTTATTTTGGATAGAAAAATAAGCATAAAAAGCATTTTACTTACCAGCTCTTTAGAACTAAAACTAAAGACAAATCACTATGAAATAATTAGAAATGAGAATGTTGCAGTATCTTCACTTTGTTTTAATCTAGCATATGGTAGGACAAAATAAAAGAGGATGATATATTTCTTTTCCGACCAAATCGGGCTCATTTTTTCTTCATATATATATATTCAATAAATTCTCTACCCCTCCACCATGTTTTAGTAGCAAGTCCCTCCTTAGGTTCATCTACCTCCAGTCTCCCTGAAGCCTACAGTCAGATTTGTATTTCTAAAGTCCATCTTTCATTATGCCCCCCAACTCCCCCCCTCGTCCCATTCCTAACTACTTCAAGATGTATTACAACTTCCTTTACCTCTTAGAAACCACACAAAGAAAAGAATAACATTTGACTTCTACTTCACATCATGGATCATAGATGTATTTAAGAGATAAAACTACAAAAGTGTCAGAAGAAAAATGGGCATAAATCTTTATTATCTCATGTAAGTCATATTTTAGATATAATACCAGAAATACAAGTGACAAAAGAAAACTCAATCAATTGTACTGCATCAAAGTTACATTTTTTTCCTGCAAATGATACATTAAGTAAAGTGAAAAGATAACTCATGTATGAGAGAACATATTTTTTTCTTTTTTGACAGAGAGAAAGACAGACTGAGAGAGACAGAGAGAACGGGGAGAGCCCAGAGCAGTCTCCATAGTTGACAACATTAGTTTTCCGTATAGTTTTACTCCACAGGAGGGTGCAGGGCTGCTCAAGGCAGGAACTGGGCCGGTAGCCTCTTGCATAGGCCCTGGCAAGAACCAAACTGGGGGCACAACCCAGTTCAGCATATATGTCCGCCTGGGCTGGAGCTGCGATTTGATCCTCGGTCTCTGGGGCTGCAAAGCGAGCACTTAACCTGCTGAACCATCCCAGCTTCCCCAAGTGAATGTATTTTAATAGAATTTATCTGGTAAGAGACTTTGTCCAGAAGATAGTAAAGGAAAAATATAAATAATCCAATTAAAAAATATACAAACCATTGGAATATACATTTCTCCAAAGACATACAAATGGCCGATAAGCACATGAAAAAGTGTCCAACATCACTAGTCATAGGAAAATTCATTCAAATCCTCAATGAGATATCACTTTACATTCACTAGGATGGCTGCAATAAAAGAGGCTAGCACATGCTGGCTAGGATTTAGAGAAACGATAACCTTCATACACTGCTCATGGGAATGTAAAATGACATAGCCACTTTGGAAAACAGTTTATCAATTCTTCAAAATGTTAGACTTACCATATGACCCAACTATTCCACTTCTGGTCATATATTCAAAATAAATGAAAATATATGTACACTCAAAAAATTGACATAAATGTTCATAGGAGTATTTTTCGTAGTAGCCAAAAGAAAAAACAATTTAAATGTCCATCAACTATTGAATGAATGAACAAAATATGGCATATTTATACAATGGCATAATACTTAGCAATACAAAGAAATTATACTGATACATGCAACAACCTGACTAATTTTTGAAAACATTATTCTAAGTGAAATAAGCAAATTCATAAAACAGAATACAGATTAGTTTTTGCTAAGAGATTGGACGGAGGAAAAATGGTGAGGGGGCCATGAGCTGTGATGGTAAATGGGTATAGGTATCCTTTTGGGGAAAACAAAGATGCTCTACAATGAGCTTGTAGTGATGGTTGAACAATCCTGTGAATATATGTTAAGAGCATCAAACCATGCATTTAAAATGAGTGCATTGTGTGGTATATGGTTTACTTCAATAACACTGTTGAAAAAGCAATTTACATAATGCTACTTTATTGCTTAAAAGTGTCCAATAACTTCTCATTTTATTTGAAGTAAAATAAAAGCTAAGTTCATCAATAGGACCTCCCACGACAAGGCCACCGTATTTACCTCTCAGTCATTTGTTACTAATCTCTTTGCTCGCTTAGCTTACATACATTGCTTGGCAGGTCCTCAAACTTGCCAGGGACAAAGTGTTTGTTATTTTTCCCACTGGACACATTTTTTCCATAGATACTGTATGAATTGTTCCCTCATCTTATGCCTTTGCT
Source organism: Craseonycteris thonglongyai (assembly GCA_004027555.1). NCBI lineage: Eukaryota > Metazoa > Chordata > Mammalia > Chiroptera > Craseonycteridae > Craseonycteris > Craseonycteris thonglongyai. Next base: position 82,828 of record PVKE010001211.1, on the reverse strand, counting down.
CAATAAAGTCTTCCCAGAAAACAAAAACAAAAACAAAAACAAAAAAACACTGTATCTTAAATCAAAACTCCTTCCTCTAATGTGTTCTCATCTCCTTTTCATGTCATTTCCCCCCCAAGTTCTCCTTTGGTTGTTTTGTGTGCTATAAATATCATCTCCATTCACTAAAACAGAACTTCACAAAAGCATGATATCATTTGTTTCGTTCATTGTGGTTTCCCTAGCACCCAGAACAGCAGACAAAGCAATACTTAACAATACAAAGAAATTATACGGAGTGAAACAGGTATTTGCTAAATGTATCATTCACATTATGTGGCTAATATCCTTAATGTTCCATTTCAGTTAGGAAATGGAACTTTGTAGAACTCAAAGTCCTTGCATAAAGATAAAAGTAGTTTACCTTTTTCAAATCATAAAAGGTGTTTTAAAAATCACACAACGTACTGTTTCAGTTAAATATCTGATGTCATAGCAAACATATAGGACAAGATCAAATTTATTGACCTTTACAGCAAACACAAATTACAATTTGTTCTCATATCACAGATCTGACATCAGTTAGTCTTTGGGTACTATCCTTTAAAATATCTTTATCTTTACTACTCAAGGTTGAAGAGATTTAATCAGTTTGGGTCCAACCACAGCAACGTCTGTCTGGGCCTACAGGAGCTGACAGTCAAAAGAAAGAAGCGATAAGGGGAACATACCTACTCTTCTGCTGTCACCAGGGTAACCAGAGGCACAGCAGTTGAGCCTGTCAATATTTCAGGCAATGATGTTCAGACTAACTTGTGTTTTTGTTACCATAGAGTTCATAGCATGTGTGAAGGTGATAACACGAATCTCACACCTGGACAGTAATCAATTTCATGACTTTTGAGTCACACTTTTCACTCTACATAATAAAAACACAAATTAATGTTTGAAAATCTGCTTGAAATGTATTGAATATATTTTAAAATATTGGTGTTAAAATTAAAAGATATTTGGAAAAACAGGAAAAATGCAGAAAAATCTTAGAATATAAGTCTATCTCTGATATCTTCTCCAGAGACAACTGCTGTTAAACTTCTGGTGTTTAACTATAAACCTTACCAGGAACAGCCTAACATGACTGTATCTGAGAGAAAAAATTTTTTCCTCTATGCTCTCTTATGTTCTGTACTTGGGAGCCTGCAAATTAAACTGAAAAAAGACAGATTAGCAAGCTTCCAATATTCCCCAACATATTGACCAGTCAATAGGTAATATTTGCTGTTTCTGTACAGCAGGCACAACCCACCTGCAGCCCTGGATGGCTTTGAAAGAGGTCCAACACAGATTCTTAAAACATTATGAGATATTTTTGCAATCTTCTTTTTAAAGCTCATCAGCTGTTGTTACTGTTAGTGTATTGTATGTGTGGCCCAAGACAATTCTTCTTCCAGTGTGGCCCAGGGATGCCAAAAGGTTGGACACCCCTACCATACAGGCATAGTACTAATGAGTAAAATAGTCATCTATCCAGGAAACAAATGAAATGAGCACTTTCTGATTCTGTCTTGTTTCCCCCGCCCTGCCTTAGACTGTACCTGCTTTAATTTATGCCAACCAATGCCTTGCACGAATAATGGGTTTCCTGAAACCAATGTTCCCATAAACTACTATTCCCTGGAAAGCATTTAAAATTCCTGATGCCTGGGCCATGCCCAAGATCAATCAAATTTAGAACTCTGCCTGTGAGCGCTAGGCATTGGTATTCCGTAAAACTAGCAAGGAACTTCAATGTGCAGGCAAGGCTGGAAACATTGCTTTAATTATTTAGTAATTTAATATACTTTAATCAAGTATATCTCTTAGAAAGTCTTAAGATAAAAAGCTGCTCAGCTTTGTCATTAATGATTCCATCTGTAAGAGTTTGCAATGAGGGGAAGCCGGGATGGCTCAGTGGGTTAGGCGCTCACTTTGCAGCCGGGGACCGAGGATCAAATCCCGGCCCAGGCCCGTGCGGAACCATGTGCTGAACTGGGAGCTCCCCCAGTTCAGTTCTCTCTTTGTCTCTGTATCTCTCTCTCTCTCTCTCTCTCTCTCTCTCTCTCTCTCTCTCTCTCTCCTCTGTCAAAATAAATAAATACATTAAAAAAAAAAGAGTTTGCAATGAGAATAAATCAGTAAGTAAGACATCTTCAAAATATCCTCAAAGAGGAAGAGTTTAACTCCTGATCATAATGAGTTCTTTTCACTGAAAATACACACATTTTAATTGAGCTAATTAGAACCATAACTCATGGTTAAATATGCTCCCTGTGTCCATCTATATGATCAAATTTATATATAGTTAACAAGGTAACAGCGAGGGAGACTTTTATACAGGTGTCTGACTTTGTTTTTTGATATGCCTTCTTCAGCCTTAGAATTTTCCCTGTTCCAGACATTTTCCAGGCAGTTATGCCTCTTGACCTTTTATTTGTTCCAGAACTTTTCTTCCATCCACCCCATTTTCCATTACAACTTTTTCCCTCCTAAGTAGACTACTTGACTTTTTCTCTACCTATTTCTATATTGTTTATTACTTTCTCTAAGTTTGCTGATTCCCGCCACACCTCAAGACTCAAGGCTATGAAATCAAGAGCAGGAACACTGGAAAGAGGGCCTAGTGTTCTGCTCCGGCCTCTCCACTCTGGGTCACTCACAGAGGTGACAATTGACCTCCACTGCATCTGGACAGGCTGGCTGGCTTGTTTCATAAATTCTCAAATGATCTGAAGTTTTATCTAATCTGTTTTAGGCCCATGCACTGGATGTAAATGTATATGCTAATAATAACCTGTGCAAATGTTCATCAGAAATGTAATCTAGGGGCGTGAAAAATGCTATTTACTAATCAGCTGATCTCAGGCAAGTTAACATTTGTGTGCCATAATTCCTACATCTTTAGGAGGATGAAAATACTTAATTTTCATGTCTATTATAAAGATTACTGATCAATTATGTAAAGTAGTACTAGCAAAGTGCCTGGCACATCTAGTAGCCCCTCAAAAAACAACATTTGTTATTTTTGTGTTGTTACTCTGATTGCTAGGATAAGGTGTGATGACATGATCAGGACAAATTCCTCATCTATAAATATGGGGTTAAAAATAGCTATCTTTATAGTCTTGCCATGTGGAATAAATTGACATATAAAAAAGTGATTTGCTATTTATAAGTCACCACGAATGTTAACTATCAGAAATTTACATTACTGTATTTCATACTAATGTAAGCCACTTTAATTTTTTACAAGTGTCTCTACTGTTCAAACTCCTGAGAAAATATCTAAGGGCTTTGACTAAATTAAAGCCATAAAATTGAACAAGTACAATTCTTGTAAAAAAAAAAAACTGATTTTATGAAGTTGCTCAAGAAATGCTGGCTATTTAAAGGGATGGAAGAGATATTGGAGAAGAGGTATCCAGCTACCAATTTTATAAGGTCTATTTCCTCCCTGAAAGTCCAATAAAGTTCTGGAAATACTGAAACCAACATAGACTTTTTTTTTTCCAATTAAATGCTCTGTTGTTTCCATTTTCACCCCCTCAGGTTATGTCATTTCATTCTCTCTGGAAAAAAAAAAAGAAAGAAACAAATCCCTGTAGGATTAAATTTCTAAAGTTGACATTTTGATGTCAATCCATGTTAAATTGGCCACCCACTGAATCATGTCAAGATTGAAGATTAAATGATTGTTAAACTTCAGATGAACTTAAAAAGAACTACAACTGGAATACTAGAAGATTAATTTCTATTTGTATTTTTTACTGAAGATAAAAGATGCCAAATTGGGCTATGATCAGTCTATAAGCATTGCAAATAATGAATACTTTGAGTTAATAAAAAGTTACTTTTTAACAAAACTTTTTCATGGCCCATGTAATCAATGTGTATTTTAAAAAATAAGCAAATAGAAGAATATAAAATTACCTATAGTCAACTGCCCAGAGATAACCAACTATAAATATTAGTTGCCATTTCTTTGTGCAGCATTAGAAACAAAAATGTAAACAGAATACGTATCTCCTTATAAACTGATTTTTTTAAAGATGGCTACATGTTTCTGTAATAATCAATACTATGTAATACATTTTCATGCCATTCTGTTGATATGAATTATTAGCTATTTAAAATGTCTTAAAATATTTCCTTTAAATACACTATAAATCAGGGAAAACATGCTAACAGTGCTTTTAAGTGTGTTTCTTTGATTATTAATTTTGTTAGCATTATTTTACAAGTTTATTATTTTGTATTTATACTTTTCTGAATCACCTCAAATATCTTTTTTGAAGTAATCATTTTTGAGGTTCTGCCCTTATTAATATCTAAATAATTTATTACTAGAGGCTGAGCCTTAGTCTGAAAAATATGTTGCAAACATTGCTTCAGAACACCTAAGGTGTTTTCTGTGGAAAATGTTTCTAAGCAAAAAAAACCCTAAAACAAACAAAAACTGTTTTCTTACTAGTTTCTTTCTTTCGTGTCATACATTAAAAAAAGCTTTTCTACCCTAAAATATATATAATAAATTTTTCTGTGTATTCTACCTTGTAATTATAAATAATTTTAAGTAATTTGCCCAAATAATTAATGAAAACATCACATCATGAACAGTTTACACAAAACTGAAATCCTTGTGGAGTGGAAATTTTTTATGCCATATGTACCCCCTGTCACCTACTTGTCACCCTGGAGAAAGTCAGAGTACCAGGATCCATTTGGCTATCTATCCTGTATGATGGATTCCTATGCACTTACAATAAGTGAAAGATTTTAACATTGGTAAAGCAGGACACCACTGACCAGGGGGGGGGGGAGGGGGTTCTTGATTAAAAATTTGGTCTATCTCCCGCTGTTCCCTAGCTTGTCGTGCATTCTTTCCAAAAATCAGGACTTTTTAAAAACGCCGCGGGACAAATTGTTAAAAATCGGGACTGTCCCGCCAAAAGCGGGACGTCTGGTCACCTTCTTACAAACATATTTACATGCACACATTTAATGGTGTACTGAAGAAAAACAGCCATTGTTAACATCGCGAGAATAGTTCCATGGCTGCATACTTTCTGAACAGCCCTCATATATCATTTCTTTTGAGCTGCCCATCTCCGTAAGCATGCACCAGGATGAGAGAGAATGACTTGAGTATGTGACCCACGTACTTCTGGGAATGCACTTTTTTTTTTTCCCCTCCAATTTGTCATTCATGAAATAGTTTGTAAATTTCTTTTACTGACTAGCTAAAATGCATATAGAAAAAAAGTAGAGTATAACATTTTTTTTAAGTTTTCACATCTTTTTACTGGCATTTTGTATCTATTTTATAATTATATAACCATGCAATTTTTATAGGTGGCTATGTCTTGGTGAGATTTTCTTCATTACATTTCACCAATTATAAAGGGTCCATGGCTATATATAAATAATGTATATATAGTAATTCTTCTTCTAAAGCATTGCATAATTTCTTGACTCTTACAACTGCCAACAAATAGCTCTTTATTCAAATTAAAAAAAAATCTGATAACCTCAATAGCAACTTCAGGAGATACTCTGGTACATAACATGTTCTTGAACATTAATTTACTCTACACTTTTTTTTTTTTTTAATATAATGACATTGGTTTCATACTAAATATTCTCTGTTTTTGGAGTCTTTCTAAAAAGTTGGCTATCATGTCAGAATGATATACTTTCTTTGCTTTTCTGATTGAAGTCACTTTATCAAACAGTGAATGCTACTTATACTGAGATAGAATTAGAGTTAGAATTTTCATAATAACCTCTTCTCGCATATAGTGTTTGACTTTGTCATTAAAATGTCTCGTGAATTACTCAGGTCTCCATTCTTACTTTGTGTGCCTTGCTGGTTCCTTTGTTTTCCATTGGCCTTTGATAAAGTTGCATGTCAAGATGTCTTGGACTTGGGGAAGCCAGGATGGTTCAGCAGGTTAAACGCTCGCTTTGCAGCCCCAGGGTCCAAGGACTGAGTGCCCACCCTGGCCTATGCAGACCCATATGCTGAACTGGGGTGTGCTCCCCATGTTGTAGCCTCCCATCCCAGTTCCCACCCTGTGTGGCCCCCACCCACCTGTGTGAAAAGGAAACATGTTGAAAACTGATGACATACAACTATGGAGATTGCTCTGGTTTCTCCCCCTTCTCTCTGTCTCTTTCTGTCTCTATCTCTCTCTCTCTGTCAAAAACAATACAGTGGATCTTTTAAATATATATATATATTTTTTTTTTTCTTGGACTCAACTCCTCACACAAACAAAAGGTCTACCACATACTTAAATCCTGGTGTTCATGGATTTATAAATAAGAGAAAGGGAAAATTAATGTTATTGAAGAATAGAATAGAGTAGGGATTTACTTTTATGCAGTGAAATATAGTTTATTTTCCTTGAAGATGAAAGGTTGATTTAATAAACTTCTTATAATCTATTTCTAGTTTTCTGTGTCAATAAAGAAAGCTGAAAAATATTTTTATTTAGTAGAAACCAATAGAACTCCTACAACTTTCAAGACATAGACTCATTTAAATTTGAGATTTCCTACCTTGAAATTTGCATTTAACTGTCATAGTATTAAGATGACTTTATCTTAATAAATGATAACCAGATAATATAGTAATTGTTTCTTAAATACAATAATGTGAAAATCTCTGAATCAAGTGAAATAAAAATTAGGCTATAAAAGCAATAACCATTCTCATTTCTTGCGTTATTGGAATGTAAAAATTATTATTATTATACTTACTAATCTGAACAAATAATTATTCATTGAGTGATCCCATTTTCCTTTTATTAAGATTTTTACAATACTAAAGACATCTAAATTTCCCTTTTTCATTATGTTCATATTAAATATCTCAGATGAAAATGAGATGAACAATGTGATCAGAGTAGTGAGGATATAACTATTTAAAAGAGAATAATATTACAGAAAAAGGTCCTATCTCTACTCCAATATATTGAGTCATTTTGTACTTTTAATTTTATTTTCTGTCCTACCCCTGCCTCCCAATTCTTTATCCCTTCCTTCCTTCCTTCCTTCCTTCTTTCTTTCCTTTCTCCCTCCCTCCCTTCTTGCAATGTTTCTTCCATTCATCAAATATTTATTGACGATTGTATATGTATCACACACTAGAATCTGGCAATATCATGTTCAACAAAATAAAGTCACTGGTCTTATAAAGTTTACAATTTAAGTGAACTCTTTATTCAACCATATTTTTTTGTATAAAAGTTCTATGAAAATTATCACCTGGATGTCTTTCTATAATTACATCAACATAACTTATCTACAGAGTTTAATTCACTACAAAATTTCTGAGCCCTTATGGACTCCTTTGGCTTCTTCGTTTCTCACATATAGTCATCAAAACAAGTTTAATTTACCTCTATATTTCTTGAGCCTGTATACTTGCATTGAATTAATTCTGCGTTTTCTTTCTCAATGTTGTTATTCTCCAACTTATTTAGTCACTGAGTAATCTCTGTATAATCTAAATTGTATCATACCTAATGAGAACATGAGGACCTCTACAATGAAACCTGCAGGATATTTTTGGAAGAAATACAACAAACTCTAAATAAATAAAGGATTGTAGTATACTCAATATTAGAATACTTAATATTATGAAGATGTTACTTTTCCCAAATTTAATCTATAAATTTAATCAATTCCAACTAAAATTATGCCCTTTCCACACTTAAATTTAACTAGTTAATTCTAACATTATTTTAGGAATGCAAAATATCAAGAATATCCTAGGCGATTTTTGCAAAAGAAATCTGAAGTACATGTAACACTAAATATAAGTCCTATTGTAAAAATATGTTAAATAAAACCATGTATTATCAGGGCAGTAATAGATAAAGTGACCAACAAAACTCAATAAATAGTTCAGAAATATATCAGCGTATGAACAATTACCTTACTTATGACAATAATGGTGCCACTACACAGCAGTGAGGAAAGATTTATCTTTTCCTTTGTTAAAATACACTGGGCAATTAGCTACACTTTTTCATACATCCAAATATCAACATAAATAAATTTGGATTCCTACAACAGTTGTTCTAAGGAAATGTTTCACTTGATCTGGTACAGGAAATGTAAGACTGAAAAGATTTACTAATAACTATGTATTATTTTAAGCCTAGATGACCAATCATGGTAGAAGTCATTGGCAGGAACAAAAAATAGCAGAAGAATCACAGTCTTAAGGTTGGACTTCATTGGTTAGGTTTTGGATATTTAGATAAACTCATCACTAACAGTGAGTGTGTTTTGCTACTCATTATAGTGACAACAAAAATAAAAACAAAACAAACAAAAACTAAGTGGATAAATTTCAGAGAAGTTTAACCACCTGGAACCCCCTGTTTATTTGACAGACCTATAGAATATATTCATTTTTTTATATTCTTTAATGACTATATTTTATAATATACCCTTATGGATGTGCCTAAACTATAAGAATGCTCAATTTTATAAGAATTATTAAGCTACTAATTAGAAATTTAAACTTCCCCCATTCTAGGGGGATTGATCAATGACAAGATGCATAAATTAGAAGGTTGTGGAAAAAATCATATTATCTCCCTTTCTTTTATGCATCATTTGAATGTAGGTGTCCAGAACAATTAATTTCACTCAGGTGAGGGAGAAGATAATTAGGTATCAGGAGGCAACCTGGCTACATAAGCACCATTTCCTCTTAAAATGTAAAAATTCAATTTTCATGTCAAACATTAATTTAAAATCTCTTCTTAAAATATATGGATTGAATTCAAGATGGGAAAATGTTAGAAGTCAAGAACTACTTGCTTAGATTCATGATTAGCATAATTTAATTAACATTATCTTAGTTAAATGTGATCTTTACAAAACAATAAACAAACCACAAACATATTTGATTATCAGCTCAGGAGAAACAACAGCCACAAAATATGCCCAATAATTTCAGCAAGTGCAAAAATAGAAAATATATTTTATGCACTTCAAATTTGTTGTAAACAATATTCTTATTAATTATATTTTAGAAAATTCTGAGATACTCAGAAAACTAGAAGTGTGAATGTGTCCACTCAGGAGAGTAGAAAGTATATCCATGACTTTTTAAACTGCTAACTTCTAATTTTAAACACAAAGTTTGTTTATCTTCTACCAGATTTTACATGTATTCTTTCTGACCCATTCATTCTTAAAGGCAGACGGCTACCTCACTTAACTACATACCTTAGTAATTAAGAACACAGATTCATGTATTTCTTACTAGCTGTTGGAATTTTGAATAGCAATATATTCTCTCTAAGTTTGTATCTTCTCCTATAAAATAAGAATAAAGAGGTACCTGTTTTGTGTTTACAATTGTTTGTATTGATTAAATGATAGTCATCATAATTATTATTTTAATGAGTATGGCTAATATTTATTGTTTTCTCTTGATATGTTTTTCTTCAATAGAAATATTATAGTAATAGCAGTGCAACTGATGTTAATACAGTTACTAACATAATAACATTTTCTTTTTGGCTTAAATTTTTGCCAACAATAAAAAACATCCTGGTTCAGACAAAGAAATACCTTGGTCCAGAATTTAAAAATAAAAAGCCTAGATTTTAGTGCTGTCTAATGCTAAGTCTAGCTATCTTTCTTAGCTTTTGTGTGTTGTTTGGGTGGCATTAAGAGCACAGATCATGACAGGTCCTGTGTGTTCAGCCAATGGTAAGAATTTCAGACTTTCTTAGAGATGTAGTGGGAGTGGGGAGAAATGTCAGTGTTGGTGGAAACTGAAAGACTTTATGTAGAACAGTAAACAGCTTCTCTGGATGAGTGAGAAGAATCATTTGAATAGGGGTAGATTAGACTTGGAAGGCAGGCTAAGAGGAGTTGGTACAAAATGGGCCAGAAATGAGTGCCTGAACTAAGACCACATGAAAGAATAGACAGAAAGGGGTTTATATGAGATAGGTACATGGCATAATATGTAATGATAACAACAAATCTTGCCAATATGTGCCCTGTTGGTTTAAGTACATTTCTTTTTGCTACTATACAGAAGTGAGCCTAAGGATTAATACCAAGAGCCATAAAAATGAAAAGGCCATGAGATGTGTACTACTGAATAAGGAAGGCCTGTTCAGTTCTATGATGTCGTTTAAGTATCACCTCAAACTTGGGAAGTGTGCCAGGAAGGTATTCATTCCAATTTTAAAGTGAATTTTAAAGTGCCACAGTTCTAAATTCTCAGGTCTTCTGTGTTCTAGTTTCCAACTGTTGCCCCCAAGGTCACCATGCATAGTCAATCATTGTCTTCCTATGACTAAGGCTAAGCCTTTGTGTGAGTCTCAGAGTAGTTGAAAATACCATTTACTTTGAGTAATATTGTCACACTCTGAAAAGGTCACTGTATCATTACAAAAGATTTAAGAATCAGAAAGGGGTGGGCTTTGCTAAATAGGAAATGTCTCTTACAGTTGAGTCAAATCAAGATCTTAAGGCTTTATAATCAGCACCCTTCTCTATAATGACCACCAACATAGGTTATCTTCCCTAGAATAAGAATGGCTAATTTTTCTTATATGATTGACACATGTCCCACACCTTAGCCAGAACTGATAACGCTTGCATTGCTAACCTTGTAGTCTTATTGCTCTTTTCCTGTCATTTGCATATTCATAAATATAGCAGCTGGCATGCTCCTGAGTCCTTTGCCCTTCATTTCCCCCTATTCTTAAAGGTCTTCTTATCCCCCATTCACCCTGAAACTCCATTTATTTTTCAGGTCCCAGCCTAGTTTTCATCAATTCTGTAGGGCTAATTTCTAGAAATCAGACACAACACTCAACAAATTTCAACATTTATTTGACTAATATAATACTTTGCCATCTACTCTTAGGAGTTTAAAAACACATTTTTATTTTTTAATCAGAGATGAGTGAGTTAGCCTTCAGTTTTCATCAAATAAATCATGTAGCCTTGAAAAGGGTTATTGATGTTCTAACAGTTTCTTCTTTTATTTTTTTAAAGTTTTTTTTTCTGCCATTTTGGGATTCAGTGTTTATTATTTATTTATTTATTTTTGAGAGAGAGAGAGAGAGAGAGAGAGAGAGAGAGAGACACACACAGAGACAGAGAGAGAACTGAACTGGAGGAGCTCCCAGTTCAGCACATGGTTCCACACTGGCCGGGGTGGGATTCCACGGTCCCAGCACTGCAAAGTGAGTGCTTTACCCACTGAGCCATCCCAGCTTCCCCTAACAGTTTCGGTAGAATCAATTATGTAGCCTTGAAAGGCTACTTATGTTCTTACATTAGAGTATTTGTCATTGCTATTGTTATTAATATCTCAACTTAAATTGGATAATATTGATAATACTTAGCAATCAGAACTAAAAATAATATATTTGATACTTTGTAATACTTTGCCAATGTATAACTTGATTTTTCAATGTAATTATAAGGTCCATAAGGACCTTTCATATATTTACATACTTTCCATTGTATCTAAGACAATGTTATTCATGTATCAGATAATTAATAAATATTTGTGTAATAAATATAACTTCAGTTCCCAATTTTATTTGAAAGTGGTATGATATGTTGGTATATTCTCCAGCCAAGATATAAATTTTATCTGTAAGCTAAAGATTGAACAATGAATGCAAATAGAATTAATAACTACAACCAGAGTTGACCCAGAGGCTGATATGAACTATTAATATTAGGTTTTCATTTTTCTGCACCTTTCTTCCCTTGGATTGTGCCTTGGCTCCAAGTTTTATTATTAGACTAATAAAGATGTAATGAAATATTAGCAATGAATCATTCTGATTATATTACAGTAATAAGTCAATTATTTTACCAAATTAAATGCATATTATAATAATAGCATAACCAAGATGTGTAGGCACAATTTTATATTCTGATTAATGTTAACTTATTTATTGATGAAATAATAGGTAGAATAGATAATCTCTGTTACCTTCATCAACACATATACCAACTTAACTAGTGTACATTAACTAGGTGACTAATAAAGTAAAATAATACAATTTGATGACATCTTTGAGAATAAAGTTACTTACACTTTGCATGGAATTACTTCAGAGGAAGTGTTTCGATGTGCCTGACAAAAACGTCACCTCCTTGGCCTTCCTCTCTTCAGTCTTAAGGTACCATTAAAAAAACGAGCTGCTCTAATTCTGGTGCATTTATGATGAGGGAACACATGGAAGGTTCTCAGATGTACAGCCCTCCACCTCTTTCACATCTCTGCCTGAAGCTGGAGAGGAGCAAAACAAATTAAACTGAAATGAGGGAGAGGGAGCATTTTTATTTGGCGTCCTTCAGAGGCCAAATCTTGGGCATACGGGAACTGTGGCCACATAATATTTGCCAGGACTTTGGCTCATGATAATTTGTCCATTTTTACATGGTAGTTTTTTGTTTTTTTATTAATGTTTCCCTTATTTGCTTTGTCTTCCATTAGTAGACTTGATTTAAAGCAAACCTTTGTTAAAATGTGTATCTGTGAAAATCTCTCACCTGCTATAAAACACCAGTAACACTCACTTCAAGAGCATGACAGAGTAACTGGTACTTGCTTGTCTTTTTACAGAATACAAGAGTATGAATGCACAAACTATACAAGATATCTGTTTTCTGTCATAACATGAAGCATGGGAATGTGATACTTGAGGAAAGGGAATAACATTGTATGACTCCCATGATTATGACTGCTTTCTGCTTGGGGGCAGACAAATGTATTCATCATAAAAATTCTCAGCCAGATGGGGCCAAGAAAGAATAAAGCATCAGGAACCAGGACTTCACCTATCACCCAGATTTTCATTTCTGAACATGAGTCCCCATTAAAAGAAACAGGAGTCCTTAGGAAAAAGGATAACTTGAGTCCTAAGGCAGTGAAAGTACTGATGAACTGGATTATCTTGTAACTCCAGAAAGTAAAAAAATGTTCTTGGAATACACCAAAAACATATGGAGGCCAGGTTGAAGGTGCTCCTACTGTCCAAACCTGGAAATATTTGAGCATCAAAATAAATAATGACAGTAATTAATAAAATAAGAATTAATCCATACAACCATGTTTATATAAATATATGAACAAATAAATATATTAAGAACTACAAAGTGCTAGTTATAAAAACAATGTAATATAATGTACAGCATAGGGAATATAGTCAGTAATATTATAATAACTATGCACGGTGTCACATGGGTACTAGACTTATGCCCCCTTTATAAGGTTTATATATGTCTGATTAGTATGTTGTATTCTTGGAAGTAACATAACATTGTATTTCAACAGCAATTGGGAAATAAATTAGTTTAAAAAACCTATTTCTCATAAAAATAGAATATATTATTATATAAAGATATCAAGTTCTCTTAAATGAAAACCGATCAGTAAAACAAAACTTTCTCACCAAAGAAATAAATAAGGAGGAAGAAGGAAAAGGTCTTTTAGATAGAGAAGACATGATTGAGTTAGACAACCATCAAGGGATTCAAACACTAATGGGCTATTGCTTGATAAGAAGGGTGATATTAATATTTTTTCAAAGCATCCCCAAAGTCATAATTCATTTAAAAGTTAAAATGTTAAATTTATAGTGCAGATCCTGATGGACGTCACTTTAACCAAGTGATTAAAGTTAACATCACCTCAATGGGGACTAGCTGACATCATGTGTCACATTGATGACCCTAGCAGGGTTCCAATTACTTCTGAGAAAGCATGCCAGGGTGGGACTATAATGCTTGACCATGGCCTGTCAGTTAGCTACGGAGTGAAGGGGACAACCTGAGGGATTTATACTATTATTTTCTCTTTATAGACAAAAACACTGAGAGCCAGTAGTGAGTACCAACGATTGAAATATTCTGAGCTCTCTATAATTTTATTCCTTTTAAAATAATTTTAATGAAAACAACATGAAATAAAAAAATGGAAATTAAATAGATTTCCACCCAGAAAAAAAAAAAACAACGCACAATTTTAGATTCTCAACTTTTCTTGACATCTAATACCTTTGTCAATTGTAATTATATTGTTATAGAAGCAGAATGCCTGTGACATAGGGTTATTTCTTTACATAACAATTTAATAGGTTTGTACCAGGTCAATATGTTCTGTGTGAACATTTCAACACATTCAGCATTTTTATGTGAAGCACAAATCCATTTGGGGATTTTTGTCTATTGTCTACAAACTACCAGAAACACATAAAAAGTTAAGCAGCCAGGACATCTGATATAAAACATTGTGCCCACTGTCAATGTTTCTATGAAGATTTCATTTAAAACTCCTCGCCACTCAAAACCACTTGATGTACTACCCTTCAGAGTTTTCAAATCTGTTTACAGCTTCACTTCTATTTGAAACAGTTATAAATAATTACTTCAAATACAGAATTCATTGTAAGTTTATGTTGATTCCTTTAGTTTAAAATTTAAAAAGGTTATCAAAGCTTGCAGTTTCTCTGAAGTTTTATAGGAAAAAAACTTATAAAACATAACTACATGTAAAACATGGTACCAGAGTGGAAATCCATGAAATGCAACACTACCTCAAAAAGTTTAAAATCTTACTGACCCAATACCCAGTATTCATGCATACACAGATAGAGGCCTCCGTGTAGCTATAGAGAGCCATAGGCAAGTCTGTTATTTCAAAGGCAAATGCAGCCTGGGCTGGGTCTTGAGTCAGAGTATGAAGAGGTATGTTTTGTTAAGAAAGGATGGGGTTTGCCCAAAGTATACAAATAGGTAATACATATGGATGAATTCAGAAATGTAAAAGCACAGATCAGCAAGCACAGGCATTATATCTAACAGTCGTATACAGTATTCTATGGACTTCTCTGTCATAGATAGTAAAGTTTATTTTGGATGGGTTGTATGAAAACACATTTTATATGAAGAAACCCATAGAGGCAGTCATCCCATTAGTAGTATGCCAGTGACTCTGAAAGACATCGGCTGTGAGATTAAAGGAATCTGTCAGTGGTCATTGGCTGGATCCCATCCCCACCCTTTCCCATGTCTTGCTTTGGCTGCTATGTTCTTGGGTATATCTGAGCATTAGCAGTGAGGTGTGGCTGAAGTTCTGTTGGCATTCAAGAATGAAATATGCTAAAATTCCCCTGTAGTGATGGAGTACAAAAGTTTCATATTGCCCCATATTAATGAAAGAAAACACTCAAGCAACATCTACAAATTATATTTTATGACATGTTTACAGGAGAGATTAGCATCTATATTAAAAGTATATCTTTTTATTGACTTAGAGTTTGAATAAGGAATAACAATTGAGTAAAAGTCTAATACACTTATAGTCAAGTCAGGAAAGCTCTTTGTATAAGAAAAGAACAAGGCATAAAGTAGAAGAGTCCTTCCATCCCTAACAATATAGTTCTCCAGAAAATACACAGGAGAGTGAATCTTATACAGCACTTATGTACCCGGGACCTAGTTTAGTATGTTTTTCCCCCCCATATTCCATATATAAGTGAAATCATACATGTCAATCATGAAATGAGAGCTGAGAAATGATCTGTCCTTCTCATAGCTTTATACACTGGTGCATTTCAAATAAACTTATACAACATCCAACTTAATAAAAAGTTATTCCTAATGGTTCAAATAATCAGTCCATGTTTACTATTCATTAGAACTTTTGATATAAATAATACATCTTGAATTTGAGCTCTGCCTTTTACAGTGCAAGATTTAAAATGGGAATTCATATTATGTATAGAGATAAAAGCTAGATCCTTGCTTCAACAACCAATATGTTGGCAACTGCTAAAATACTCAGAAAATGGAAACCAAGCACTGAGAATTCAATAAAGTGAGCAAAATGTTTTGAGATATCATTATAAGCCACTTTAAATCATTTCTGGGTTAAAGTTTGAGCATAACTAAACTAAAAATAAGGTATCTTTAATTTTAAGGAGGAAAGAAGTTCTCAATCTTGGTGGCTGCCATGAGAACAAAAATCAACATCTGCAGAACAAGAGTGATGACTTTAGATTTTTGTTGCTGTTACACAGATTTTTACACCACCCGGTACACCATCTGTACCAAGAATCTGACAAATTGAAAAAAAACCCAACAAAGAAACATGGTGTACAAATGTGCAAATTTAGAAGTAAAACAATCTCTTCTCCCAGTTTCATATTTAATCCACCACCTGAAAAATACGTATTTACATAGAATTCACAAATAAACTATTTCAAATAATTTCTATTTTTCTCTACAAATAGGGAATAATTGTTTTATTTAATGATTCCAACAATCAGTTATTCATCCTGTTGATTCTCAGCCAGAAAAATAATTCACAAAGATTGACTGCCTTATCACTTCATGAGTTCCCTAGTCACAGCTCTTCTAACTCATTTTAGCTGTAGATTGTTTCTTATTGAAGATAATTGTGATTCCATAGGTTTGTCTTCTTTATCAGACGCACTAAAATAATTTTTGTTCTAAGCACCATTCATTATAGTTGTGTACATTCATACATATGTTTAGTTAGTCATTACCCATGAATTGAGCATTCACTGAACAGAAATGCAGCAGTGGTATATATGTATAATGCAAATATTGCCTATAAGGACATTGCATTTAAATGGAGGAGGGATACTTCAATAAACAGCTTCAGTTAAAGATAATGAGTGAAAGGAAGGAAGAGACTGTGTCTGGTCTACATTGAGAATGTACATAATCACTCTCAAGTTTCCACTCTAAAGTATCATGTATGTATGTGTGTGTATATACCATGTATGCGCCATACATGTACCACCTGAAATATCCTCTTTTTGTAGCTGCCTGGTCCTTTTTAAAGCTTAATTACCAGATTGATCAAAGTTAGCATATTTCAGGGACTAACCCAACAACGTTATAAGACTTAAAATGTATTTGGGCATCGGAAGAGACTTCACAGTATTCAAAACACTCTGGGTCCCTGTTAAAAGGTCAATAATTGTTTGGATATGAGGATGTAATGGACACTGTTGATCCCATTCCCGAACCCCTTTCCCAACCTTATGTGCCTGTCCCCCAGCTGCTGGGAGTGTTGTTCGTTACTGCTCACAGCTGCTCTTCTCTAGAGAATTACCCTCAGCAAAACAGAAGCTGTCTGGCCTGGAGGTAATGATCTCTATCCCCACGATGAGTTGTATCAAATGATGACTGACAATAAAGTACAAATGGCTGGCATCTGAAGTAAGAGCAGTCTTGTGGGACTGATCCCTTAAACCTGTGGAGTGTGATGCTAATCCCAGGTAGCTAATGTCAGAACAGAACTAAATTGTATGTCACCCAGTTGGTGTTACAGAACTGGTGTCAGAATATCAATTGTGGTAGACTTCTCAAATAAATAATGAACATACCAAATACCCTCCTTATTCAGTGGCCTCTAGAGTTGGCTTTCACCTCATGGTCCTCTATAACCTCCATTTATTGTCTCTGATTCTGAAAGCCAGTTCCTCTTGGCATAGGCACATCTTTGTGTTCTTCTCATGTTGGAACCTCTCTGGCCACTGAAAAAGTATATTATGTAAATGCCTTTATCCCAGGCATATAATTTTTCCATAAATGGCAAAAGAGAAAAGATAGACTAGTATATGCCTGCATGATTCCCCCAGTTCTCTTTATCTCTTGCCTCTTATCTCCCTGTGGTGGAAGCGTGTTCTCTGTCATGGTCACTTTGTGACTTGCTCAGGTCCTGGTCAACTGAACCACCCACATTTCAGAATGTGCAACCATAGTTCACCTTTTCTTTTCCCAACCAACTACCTATGAAAGATTTCTCCCTATAAGATGTCAGAGTACATTTTCATTTGAAAGCGTCGTTAGTGTATCCATCTGTTAGAAAGAAATGATTAGTATATAGTCAAAGCATATCTAGAAATTGATAGTCAATTATACTGTTTGAATGTCCTTATTGCTAAAATTGTCTAACTTAAATTGGAAGAAATATCTGAAAACTTGTTTTTCTTGATTGTGGAGTGGATAGAGAGGTGTTAAAATGAATAAAATTTAAAGGACCGAGTAAAGCTAAAAACACAAAGAAAATCCAGTGAATAGGAGAGTATTTTTAGATTTTTGGACTTAATTCTATCAGAAACAAGAAGTCTCCAAGTGTCCTTAAAAGGAGCAGACATTATCTAACTGGTGACTTAAAAAGATACATTGGACCATAGAGTGAAGGCAAGATTCTAGAAGAAAGATAACAGCAGCCATGAGTCTATGGCCACAGTTACCTCAAAGAGGGACAGTAAGGGCCTGAACAGGAGGTACAGCAGTTGCATTGAATATATAGGATACCAGGACTATCTAGATGCATGGAAGGGGCCAGAATCTAAAATGATACTTTGATATAGAGAAGTTGAAGGATTCATGTTTATAAGTACTGACCGTAACACAAATTCGGAGTCAGCCCAAAGGGAGATAAATGGTGGCTTTCTGGAGTTTTAGAGCATTTGGATGTAGCTAGAATACTGTAATAAGATCAGTTTAGTTGTGGATAGATATGAAATGCTACAACAAAGAAGCAACTGTTACAGTTCCTCCCTCCAAACACTCATATATGCTCTCTTGTCACTCTAAATCTAAAGCTACCTAGTAAGGGCATTCTATATTATGGGAGAGCATTTGAATCCCTAATGTCTTCCTATGAGTGCTATTTTATTTTAATGAATGTCATTAGCCTTCATTGGGATACAATTTGGGAGACAGCATATGGAGTCAATGACTCTTTAGTAAGGCTCTTCTACACCTAGAATGCATATAAACACACCAATTATTCCTAATTACACCACCACCATTCATTATACCACCTGTAGACTGGTCACATTATCATCGTTGAGATAATTGGTGGCATTTTGGAAATACATATGCAGAAAGGCAGGCTCCAAGTGTCTTGTTGTTTTTGTTTGTTTTTCTTTTTCAGATATGCATATCTGCTTCAGGACTGCTTCAGCCATTGTGAATATAATGAAAACGGTTATATGGCTGGATACTTTCCAGACAGCCCTAGTAGTATATTATAAGTTATGAGGCTCAGTGAGACAGAATAGATGAAATCAAATCAGTGATAACAAAATATATTGGTTATTGTTAATAGTTGACCTTACATTATGTCTGAAGGTGCAGGATTCAGACTATTGCACTCTTTCATGGGTAAAGATAACGGAGACAATGGAACAGATAGGTCAACAGGTCTGCTGCTAGCACAGATGCCATATAACAGTGGCCTTGCTTCTTTGAACATTAGTTCTTAGATCACATTTCACCTTCAAGCTAATAGGAAAACCAAATTATGCGTAAGTAGGAGACGGGCATCTGCAGCTTACTTTCCACAGGGGAGCTCCCATCCTCCCACTTGCTTGGTGATTCCTAATATTCTTTAATAGCATCACTCTTTTTATTATAAGATCAGAGAGAAAGTTTAAATTGCAAAGTCCCTTGGAAAAACTAATAGAGATTTAAGCATGTTCATATCAAGTTGTAATTGATTTTCTGAGAAGATTTGTGTTTGCTTGTCTGTTACCATGAGCGGGTTTGATGAGAGGAAGCCGTGGGAGAACCCACAGGCTCTGCATAGTTTCATAAGGGGCAGTGATAAATAAAGGGAAGAGGAGGCCAGGAAACAGAGGGCCCACGGCACAACCATACTTAGTTGTTAACCACTTGTCAATGGCCAGTCCTAAGTGGAGGATTCAAAAGTATTTATTGTTTCTTCTCTTCTTTTTTTAAAAAAACTTTTTCCTGAGAATTAAATATTTGTGTCCCTGGGTATTTCCCTTTCCCCAGAGGAAGTTAGACAAAGACAGGGGCCTCTTTGTGTCCCTTGCATGCTTGGCTTTGCAGACAGTCCAGCAGCTCCAGGGTTCATAGAGTTCCACTCCATCAGCCAGGACTTTCCAGATAAACAGATCTGTTACATTGAGCTGATGCATATATCATAAATAGATTTGATTTGTAGGCCTTGGATGACAGGGTTGTGCTGGCTGGCATGTACTTTGGTAGTGTAGACAAGCAGGCTCCAAAGACATTGTCCTGCTCTGCTTCTGTAGGAAGGCAAGAACCTAGGAATGGGGGCTTTGGTCTCCTGATCTGTCCAGTAGATATGATGGGTAACTGTGGAGACCAACAATCCTTTCTCTCTCTGACAACACAGTTCTGAGCCCAGCTGCATCAGTGTCAAAAAAGAGGGGTTCTCTCCTTCGAATGTTGGGACTCTCACCGAAGGTGAAAAAGACACACAGGAGTGGGACATTGAGGAGATGTGGCAACAACAGAGCAGCCTTGGTTGCTGGGTCTGAGTGATGCATGGTTCTTTGCACATATTGCAGTCAGCCAGAGCCTCAGCCAAGAACAGACAGTCCTTTTTGTACCAAGTTTCTCTTGTCTTTGTACTCTTCTCTTTTAGAGTGCTTTCTGAGTTGTGTCAGACTGCGGGAGACCCGCTGTTTATCACAACAGACAGCCTTTCTCTCTAGGCACCAGTCTTCTGGAAGTGTGCCTGATTTTAGATGAAAGTCTACATATGCCACATCCAAAGAAGGGTTGAAGAATTTAGGGATGAGATCAAGAGTCACCACAACTTGGAAAGCATCCTTGTCCTTGCTTAATACTTTATCTTTTGCTGTGGGCTTTTGAAGGCTGGAGCCAGGCCAAGCAAACATGCGTTCAATAGCATCCTTCCCAGCAAGCTGAGATGCTGCTGACAGCATGATTTTAACCTGAGGGAAGATTGAGTCCCAGACTGTGAGCTGATTGAAATCTCTCTCCTGGAGTACCGGAGAGGAATGTGTCTTTTATTAAACCAGACAGTGCTCTTTTACGTCACGTCCTGGTCAGATGTCATTGGCATGGCAACAGGAGAAAAATAACCTGCAGCCCTCCAGCTCAAACTCACTCAGTGATTCATGCAGCTCTATTGTGTTAAAGCAACCCAAAGTGTTTCATATAAAAAAGTGTTCTTTGTATCTCGTGAATCTGAGTGCAAAGTTTAGGCAAGAAACAAAGTAAGGTAATATGATTCAGTATATTTATCTTAAAAATACATATGTACTATATGTAAAGTTTGCTTTAAATTTGCTGCTAAAATATCAACAGAATGGTAAACAAACAAAAAACAATGTTTCAATGTACCAAAAGATTTATATATAGTTGAATTATCAAGAGGGGAGTTTGTAACCTAGAGTGTCTTTTTATTAATGACATTTATACTTGTTCATATCACAAGTAAAGCCATTTTAATTTCCAGAAACACCTTGAAAATGCCAAAAGACATTTGTAAAGAACTAGGGAACAAATATTTTTGTAAGTCTATGGAATAAATTGTTTATACATCCATATAATGCTTAATAACACATGGGTCTGTCACTTTAAATTAAACATGTCCTAGTGACCTCGTAATGTACTAATTCACCCTGAGGATGTAAACAATAAAACCCCTGACCTTCAGGAACATACACTATAGACACATATGTTTGAAAAAATAGCAAAGAGGAGAATAATATAAATTAAAATGCTGACTTATTTGTCATTCAGATTATAATGTGTGATTCTTAGAATTATGGGGTGTAGTAAATAAAGAAACTGTGGATAAGATAGAATGAGGAATTGTGTTTAAGAGGAAAAAAAGGGAAGAGGGCATGGAGCATAACTTGGGGACAGGGTGAGGACCCTGGCTTATGTACCATTGTCTATTCGAACCACTTATGGGGATATAGGGGGAAGTAGTAAGGAGATAGAAATAGACACCTAGAAAGAGCTTGAAAGATTGAAAGAAAATCCACTTATAACTGTTATTCAACATAATACTGTATTTTGAAAGTCCTAGTCAGAGAAATCAAAATACAGAAATAAAAGTATCCAAACTGGGAATGAAGAAGTCAAATGGTTAGTTTTTGCAGACAATATGATTCTTTATATAGAAAACCCTAAAGACTCCACCAAAAAAAAACAAACGATTAGAAACAATAAATAAATACAGTAAAGTTGCAGGATAGAAAATCAATGTACAGAATTCCATTGTGGTCCTATATATTAACAATTGAATTTCAGGAAAAGGATTTTAAAAAAAGCAAAAACAAACCAAATAAATAAACAAATAAAAATCAATTTATTTGCAATTGCAACAAAAAGAATAAAATAAAAAAGAATAACAAAAAGAATAAACTTAACAAAGATGTGAAGAACCTATACCCTGAAAACTGTAAGACATTATTAAAATAAATTGAAGAAGACACAAAGAAATAGAAAGACATTTTGTGTTCATGGATTGGAAGACTCAGCATAGTTAAATGGCCATATTACCCTAAAAAAAATGTACAGATTTCATGCAATCTCCATCAAAATCTCACTGGCATTTTCTAAAGAAACTAAACAAAAAAATTATCAGATTTGTATGAAATCACAAAAGGCCCTGAATAATTAAAGCAATCCTGAGAAAAAACACAAGGCTGAAGGATCATATCCCTGACTTCAGATTATACTACAGAGCGACAATAGTCAAAACAGCATTTTATTGGCAGAAAAACAGACACACAGACTAATGGAATAGAATTGAGAACCCAGAAATAAACCCACATGGATATAGGCAGATAATTTTTGACAAAGGAGCCAAAAGCATACAATGAATAAAAGGAAGTCTTTTCAATAAATGATGATGGGAAAATTGGAAAGCCAAGGGCAAATAAATAAAACTAGACTGCTATCTGTCACCATACACCAAAATTAACCCAAAATAGATCAAAGACCTAAATATAAGACCTGAAACAATAAATTGCATAGAAGACAACATAGGTACTAAACTTATGGACCTTGATCTTAGAGATGATTTTATGAATTGGACTTCAAAGGCAAGGGAAGGTAAAAGCAAAAATAAATGAATGGGACTATGGTATATGAAACTAAAAATTTTTAGCACAGCAAAAGAAACCATCAACAAAGAAAAGAGGTAAACAACTGAATGGGAGAATATATTTTCAAACAACACCTCCAATAAGGTTTTATCTAAAATATTTTGAAACCTGTACAACTCAAAAATAACAATAAAAACAAAAACATAACAAAAACCTCAAACAATCCAATTAAAAAGTGGACAGAGGACCTGAACAGACACTTGTCCTAAGAAGACACACAAATGGCCAACAGATAATGTGGAAAGATGCTCAACTTCACTAGCTATTAGAAAAATCCAAATCAAAACCACAATGAGATATCACCTCCACCTGTTATACAGGCTATTATCAACAACACAAATAATAACAAGTGTTGGAAAGGTTGTGGAGAAAAAGGAACCCTCATACACTGCAGGTGAGAATGTAAAGTGGCACAATCACTTGGAAAACTGTATGGATGTTCCTTCAAAAAAATTAAGAATTGGGATGCTGTGATGGTTCAGCCGCTTAAGTGCTCACCTTGTAACCCTGGGGTTCGAGGATCGAACCCCAGCCCCTGCCTTTGAGGATCCATATACTGAACTGGGGTGTGGACCCCATTTCAGTTCTCGCTGGGGCATGCCTCCCATGTGGGAGGCCCCCGGCCCAGTCCCCACACTGCACCCCCGCTCCCACCTGTGTGGAATGAAACTACGTTGAAAGCTGATGACATACAACTACGGAGACTGCTCTAGGCCCTCCCTCTTCTCTCTGTCTCTCTTTGTCTCTGCTTCTCTCTCTGACAAAAACAATACATAAATCTTTAAAAAAAAATTAAGAATAGAACTACCATATGACCCAGCTTCCTCTTCTGGGTATTTACTTAAACAAACTTGAAAACATTTACCCATAAAGATATTTGTTCATTGCAGCATGATTTAGGGTGGCCAAGACATGAAAACAACTAAAGTGTCCTTCAATAGGTGATTGAATAAAGAAGTACGTAGTACATATATGTAGTGGGATATTAGTTGGCCATAAGAAAAGATGAAATACTGACATTTTTGACAACACAGATGGATCTTGAGATTATCATGCTAAGTGAAATAAATTAGACAAAAATTTGAAAACTATATGATTTCACTCACTGTGAGATATAAAACTGAAATGAACAAATGAACAAATCAAACAAACAAGCAAAAATTCATAGACACAGACAACAGTTCAGTAGTTACCAGAGGGTAAAAGGGGCCAAATATATGGTGATACAAGGAGGTTTGACTTTGGGTGGTGAACACACTATGCAATGTATAGATAATGTGTTATAGAATTGTATACTTCTATATAGGTGCGGAAGACCCTAGTGAGCTCATGCCCTGGATCTTACTGACACCAACTCTTTTGAGGTATCAGTTTATTTTTGAGATGGCCCCTGTAATCAGGGTTAAAACAGCTTCTATAAAATACATAATAGTAACACAAGGCTGCACATTTATTTATTAATAAAGAAATCCATCTGTTTGGGAAACTATACACTGAAATATTGCCTGTGACCTATGCTTAGCACTGGGGATACAAAAGTGAAAAGAATAAATATGCTTCATTCTCACATGGAATTCCAACATAGCAAATTAGAGATTTGGAGGGTGAAAAAAATATGATTGAACTAGCAAGAATAAGGAAGAACATAAAAGATACTAAACTAAAAAAAACATAGAATGTAATTTGCTTTGTTTAACATAAAATGTAGCAGGTCCAGAATTTTCTTGTTCATGAGTTCTTATTTCCAGTCTTGGCCATGACATACAGGATCTGCTGAAGTCCTGGCCTTATCTGCCCCTTGTAATATCTCAGACTAGAGAGACATGCCACTCTTAAATTTTTCATGTCTTGTTTCAGGCTGTTGGGTAGGAACCATTAGTTTGCAGAGACCAGAATGAAAGGGAGGGAGGGAAGGAGAGAGGCAGGAAGGGAAAGGGAGAAAGAGAGAGAAGGAAAGAAAGAAAAGGAAGATAGAAGCACTAAGGCTAGAGAAAAAACTGAATAAACTATTGACATTCTTGTTTATTCCTCTGTCTTTAGAAGCTGACACTAATATTTTTATTCTTTTAGTTTTTATTATACTTTGCATCAGCACCACAAAATATGACAATTGATAATATGCAGTTATATTATTATGACTATGTTTGCTAGAAACAAAAACTAATTTGAATTCAATTTAATAATAAACTAATAGTAAACATAGTGAAAGTGATTTATCCTGATCTGCAAGGTTGACACACAGAATGAAAAGGCGAAATTATAACTGGGTTCTGGAGAATAAAAGGATAAAATGCAAAGCAATCATAACTCTTTTTGACTCTTATTTCTGCCTTTCTCTGAATCTCTGTATTTTTTTTTCTTTCTCCACACTGCAGCCTCTCTGTTGCAGACTTGGTCACTATGAAAAGAAGGGGTAAAGAGACCAAATAGGGCAGAGGAAGAAGTCTATGGAACATGCATGACCAGGCCTCCACCAACTTGACAGGGAACTCTGGAGCAAGTATTAGCCATCCGAGCTGTCCCCCGTCAGCTAAAGTGGGACAGCTTTATACCCTCTCCTTGCTCTGGCACAGCATTTGGGTTGCCTCATAAGAGGAGGGAAGACCATTACTTCTTTAGAAAAAAGAGGATCCAGGTTCATGGAGCTGAGCAGGCGCTGATAGGATACTGTCCGCTGCCACTAAGCAGCTAAGTTTCAGAAAGCAAGTTCCTTGGCCACTTGCATATTCCCCACAAGAGTACAAGTACTTAGAAATTAGACACCCAGGTCATTATCACCACATGAAGTATTATGCTCAGTATGCCCTGGTGAAATTCTGGATTGGTTTCCAAGCATAACGAACTTAGAGACCAAGTTAGGAAGCTTTATAATTTGGATAGACAGAAAGAAAGGATTCCAGTGAGAAGGAAAAATAGAACAGAATATTGAAGAACTTTGTGTAACTTTTTTCCTAGGAAAAAAAATTTTTTTTTTCCAGAGAATATGTACAAAAGTCAATGTTGGAAATTTAGTTTCTGCTTTAGTTCTGTTACTAATTAGATATGTGACATTGTTCAAGGCACTTAGATTCTCTGGGCTCCTGTGTTTTAATCTACTAAACAAGAGATTCTTATAAGATATTACTCTTATTGTACTACGTATTTCATGAAATCTATAAGAACATAGATCATGACATGTTGAGTGTTTTGGACATTTATCACTGAAAACTAGATGTTTGCCCCAAAGATTACGTGTGTGTGAGTGTTTCTGATTTAGGATGTTTCTGATGATAAAAGTGAAGGCTTACAAGACAAATAAATAAAAAAGTAATAGAAAAAAAGAGGAAATAACATTGAGAAGGCAAGTTGAAATAAGTCACTTAATAATTGGCCTAGATAACTACAGTAGCATTTTTTGAGTCCTTGGATTTTATGATAGAAAAAACTTGAGTTGGAATTTACCTTTTTCCAATGATTAGCTCAGTGATCATAAATAGGCCACTTAAACACTTGGAACCATTTTTCTTCACCACTTATAAGAGATCTGAATAATATCAAACACGTATCTCAAGAGAATGTTATAAGGTTATAATCACATAATATATGGGAAAAGGTGATTTATAATTTATAGAGATTTATACACTTTAGTAATCTGATAATTCCTTTAGTCCCATATAGATAATGGATTTGCTGTTGTAAACAGTTTTAACCATCAGCACCTCCAGATGGGTGGATTTATAAGACTGCTTTCCACAATGTCTTGGAACTGGGATGATTTCAGGTGTTAAGCAGTTGAATAAGATGTAGGGGTGCTAGAAACACATAAGGGTACAGAAAGCAGATTTAGGGTAAAATGGATAAACTTCTGACTTCTAACTTCTCTACCATCTAGCCCTGACATGACATGTCTTCTGTGTTCCAAATCTCCCTATCCTTACTATTTCTTGATAGAGACTTTTTTCTTGCACTCCTTAAAATAAAATGTAATTCATGACCCAGGAGTGGAGAAAAAATTTAAAGATATAGAGCCAGCTATAAAACAAAAGCCCTCTTCAAGTCATAAAAATTTATGAAACCAACCCTTTCAATTAGTGCTTATTCTAAGATTCTGTGGTATTTTCAGATTTTTCTCAGCCAGCAGAATTTTTCATGGAGCAGACAGAAACTCAGTAATGGATTAATAGTTCTGTGACTGATCGAAGAGCTATAAAATTAAGACTTTCTATCACTGCAGTTTTATGTAGGAAATCGTACAGTAATGGTAAATAATGATAATGTTTATAAGCTCCCCATCTCCTACTTGACCTATGCAAACATTGTTTCATGAGAGTAAAACTGTGTTAATTAAATGAGTATGAACAAACATTTACAAGCTTACTTTCTCAAGGAAATCCTTTGTAAGACAAAGTTTAATTTTTTGAAGTAAAGGATTGATTCACAGTTTAAGTGGCTTTTTCTAATCACCTATTGAGATTTGTAGAAATGAAGTATATCTCAGTTCCTAAAGATATACAGTCAATTGACATTGGTAAGGATACTTGAAATCATTTTGTGTAATCTCATTCATTTTCCTGGATGATAAATCTGAAACCCTAGAAGGTGAGACCTGCCTAAAGCTCACAGCCCTTTATTAACAGAGCCTTAGTCCAAGCTCAGGCCTCTGACGCCTCTGACATCAGCACCAAACCCTGAAGCCTAGCCCTTCACACTCTCAGCATGAGCTATCCTTCTCAAGGGGCCCTGGAGTCATTGTTTATTACGGTGCCCACTACAGAGCATCTTCCAAGTTCTCAGTCCTCCAATATCCCCTGGTGTACGTAATAGTAGAGGACCATTCATAGGGACACATAGAATCCCAGTCAGAGACTCCAAGATTCATAGTAAATGGAGACTACAGAAATCACTTATTATAACCCTTTATTCCATGTGTGACTCCTTTGAATGAAGTGGCTATATATATAAACCCTGATGAAGCTCTACTAAAGACAGAAACTTACTGCTTTATGGCCCACTGTAGGACAATTTTAAATATTATTGAGTTAGTTATACATCTATTTAAAAGCATAGTATTCCAGCTCAGATTTGAAAATATCTGAGGTAGCCACTGTTTATGAGTGTGTGTGAGATATATACTTTCTTTTTTTAATTAACTTTTTTTGGGTGACACTGGTCAGTTAAGTTACATAGGTTCCAGATGTATTCTGGGTGGTGAGCTCATGATGCAGAACATGGATGATGTACTATAAAATTACATGTTGTTGTTCTTCTTACCTAGTCTCCTTTTTGGGTAAACATAAAACATTAAGCTATGTGCTGACACATTGTATCTACTAAAACTCTTTCATCTCAAAATTGAGTAAGACATTCATTCATTCCATAGACACATGAGAAGTTGAAAATGCGTGTTACCAAGCAACAGAAAAATAAATTCATAAATGGTACTATATATCATAAAGAACACATAGTCCAGTGAAGGGAAAAGTTAGGTAACTAAATACTTGCAAAACTCTGATTTAAGCACAGTCTAAGTTATGCAATACAACTTAGAAACAAAGGATCAAGGGCATGTGCCTAGAAAGTGGGAACAGGCAGATGCTTCCAAGGTCCATGGACATTGTTGTACTTATGGAATTAACTCAAAGATCAGAAGAAAATAAAAGTTGCATTAGAAAGATCACTTCCAGGGGAAGCCAGGATGGCTCGGTGGGTTGGGTGCTCACTTTGCAGCCCCGGGGACCAAAGATCAAATCCCGGCCCTGGACCGTGCAGACCCATATGCTGAACTGGGGGGGTGCCCCCAATTCAGTTCTCATTGGGGCGAGACCCTGGCCCAGTTCCTGCCCTGTGCAGCCCCGCCCAACCGTGGAATGAAACTATGTGGAAAAACCAATGATGTGCAACTATGGAGACTGTTCTGAGCCCTCCCCCTTCTCTCTGTCTCCGACTCTGTAGCTCTCTCTCTCTGTCAAAAACAATAAATAAATCTTTTAAAAAATTTAAAAAAAAATGAAAGATCACTTCCACATTGCCAACTTCAAAGATAGGGCATTGAAATTGCAGAGACGTGACTTCTCCAACGCCTTATAGCTTCTTGGTGAACAAACTTTGGAAAAAGGGAGGCTTTGCTGAGAAACTGGGATTTTATTATAACATGCCCAGAAAGGACCAAGAAGCAGTTCAATGTGCAACAAGGGATAGAAATATGTGTCAGATCAAGGGAGGGGCCAGTGTGAGGCCTGGAAGCAAGAAACTTCAGGAATGATTCTGGTCACAGTGAGCAGATCAGTGTGGTGAAGCCATGTAGCATCAGAGAGGGACAAAACTGGGGGAAAAAAATCACTATTAGTGAAACTATAATTTAAAAATCTTTAGGGCTTCCTTTATGATCCAGTTCCCATCTTCTCTGGTCTCCACTATCAGAGAATTTCTTTCATTTGATTAATCTCATTTATTTGTTAGCATCAATTAGGCAATATTATAGAAAAGCAATGGGTATAATTGTTCTTTATTCATTGATTTTGCTCCAATAGCTCTTCAGTTTCATGTGAAAGTTTTCCTAATTTATACCATGTAAAGAATAGGGGAGTAAGCTTCTTGTTGTAACTTTCTTAATTATCTCATTTTCTTGAAACAGGAAAAACTGGGGGAAGACATTGCAGAAACTTCCTTATCTCTTCCTCGGCTCCCCTGCTCCCACTTTGTTTTTTATTTTTTGTTTTCTTTCTTTCTTTGTTTTATCTTTCAATTACAGTTGACATAAAATATTATTTTATGTTAGTTTCAGGCATACCGCATAGTGGTTTGACATTTATATAATTTATGAAGTGATTCCTCCCGATTAGTCAAGTACCCACCTGGCACTGTACATAGTTATTACAGTGTTATTGACTCTATTCCCTATGCTATCCTTTACATTCCTGTGACTATGTTGTAACTACCAATTCTATCCATTTGCTTTCCTCTGCTGACATGGCAAAACTAATGTTCATTTCATATAGCCATTGTTTCAGCAGGATTTACTTTTTGTCTATTTGCTCTGAGATTACAGAAATGAGCCTCAGAGGTGAGGATCTAAGAAGTCTGACCTGTGTGTGAATGACTACCGTTAGATTTTGTGGGCATATGTATGGCTGATGTTCCATAGAAAGTAAATAAATGCTACCCTCTGCTGTTTTCCATCTGTAAATATGAGAATGGACTCAGGAGGAATAAAGGTGAATTTCTTTCTGCTTAAAAACAAAATAACAATGTGAAGCCTTAGAAGCCTATAATTTACCCAGGTACTAAAATATATGTAATCTCAAAATAACCAAAACAGAGAAATAATCTATTTAGAAGCCATGAGCCTTGCACACTCAGTTCTAAATTATACCTTCCATTAAAGTGGGAAGAAACCACTCGGAGATGTTGTGCTCAAAAATGACAAATGTGAGTTTGTAAGTCTGTAATACCCCATGAGGCTTATAATACACCATGAAGAAGAGCAGATTTCCTCACAGAAAATGGGGGTGTCTGCTTCTGAATGGACAGTTGTAGAATCAGCCACAGAGAGAAACATGGATTCCACATGGAAGTGTTCTGAATATGAATCAATTTTCATCATGACAAGATGAGAAAATTTTCAAGTGATATTCTGAAATAATGGAATTTGGATTGAGACACCTGTTTGGGCGGATAGGGTACAAATTCTCCCTGGGAATCTCTTCTCTCTTCTCCTCTGGAACCGCAGCTCCCACTACAACACACACACACACACACGCACACGCACACGCACACACACGATAACCCTATGAATTTTGGACAGTAAACTTGTGAGACAAACACTCCTCCCTCCAGTCACTAATATTAAACACTGAGAGTTATTATGACTATCTTCTAAGGGCATTCAAAAAGAAAAACAAAAACAAACAAAAAAACTCAATAAAAGTTGGAAATCAGAGTTTTTCAAATGTCTTTATTGGTTAAAAAAGCCACTTACCATGTGCCACAGTTCTTGCTCTAGAACTTCTGGATGTCTATAGGAGAGAACAGTCATATAACCAAACACTGAAGAAAACAGCAGAATGGTAAATGCAGTCGCGGGCTTTCTTCTGGGAGGTGTAGATACAGAAGCTCTTCAGGGAAGGGAGGGCTACTTTGGAATGTGGGTTCGCAGCCTCCCCATTTTTTCTGGCTTTATGCCCAGATGGCATTCTCTTTCCACACGGGAACCCAAGTGCTTCTTGCTGCCCCCATCCCCCAGGCCACTTCCTTTAGAATTGCAACATCTGATTTCTAATCTACTCACATTGAGATGTAACTGTCAGGGAGGGTGGGAGTAGGAGAGGGCTAAAGAAAATGCTAAGAGTACAATTTCGGACATGAACCCATGGAAAACTAGTGTGTTTATATGGGGAGTACAGTGCGGAGAGGGAGCAGGCCTCAGGTTTTTGTCTAGGATGCTTTAACCAGCCCTTCCAAAATGTAAAGTTAGTATTGGAACACAGATCATGTGGCTATTTCTACTCTGGGGTAAACACTAATGGCTGTGTGACCATGTGCTCTGTCCTTACGTGCTGATGCAAAACCCAGCTCCTTGCCATGTTCCTCTTTTCTGAAGAAACCGGGGAGTGTGCAGGAAGCAGCTTGCATAAAGTCAAGAATAAATGACATTTGATGTCACCTGCCATTTAGCGCTGTATTTCTCTTGCACTGTTTCAGCCGTCCCTTGCTGTGTAGCTCAATGTCTTATGAATTTTTTCTGTATTTTCAGTGATTTCAGAAGCTGCTGGTGCTTCCTGTAGGTTATCCTCCTGTGGGTTATTTCATTAGGATCTATGAAGGAGATGTAACAAATCACCTTAACCTGTTCAGATACAGTAACTATAACTGGCTAAGCAAAACATATGAGCTAAGAAAGAAATGTCTTTCATTAAACAATGTCATACAAAAATCCTTATACTTTGACAAAATAAATTCACATTTACTTATATGGTTATATTACTAAGTGCTAACACAGCAATGTTATACAGTGATTATTAAAATTACTACTTTAATAACTGTGATTTGATTCACTTCTTGATACTCATAGCTATTGAAGACTCGTTTTGCACAAAACATATTTTTTAAGGGAAATGATTTAGTTTGATTCCAGTTATTATCATATTGGAATTTTCAGGGCATTTCTATGGTATGTGAGGGAAACAGGTAGTGATATTTGAAAACAACATACAAATAAAACACTCCCTTGCTCTCAAGTTCTCCCCTGCAAGGAGATAAGCAGTTACAATAAATTCAGCAGTGAATTACAATCACTTTATTGTTTTGTATTGTTTTATTTTGAAGAATAACTGACTTTAGGTCACATGTTTTACATTTCTGCTGCTACAAAATTATCTAGTCAGATCAATGTCTGTTTAATTAAATAACAACAAACCATTTTTGAAAAGCTAATCATAGTCATTATTTTAAAGAACTGCATAAATGTTTATAATGAATGTACATGTATTTATATTAAATTCATTGTAAAAATCTATTTATATATTATATAGTATATATTAAAATATATATAATTATCAGAGGTGTCCCAGGAAAATATTAAAAGTATTCACTTCTCCAATGGTGTGTCATTTAATACATGAAGTCTTACTAAAAATCAATGTTTCATTTTTTTCCTAGTGTGTTTCATTTTCTTTCCAAATAGTATGACAAAGGCCAAGAAAAGCAAATAGAAGGGTGGTGAGAGTGAGTGAAGTCAGTCAATGAAAATCTTTTCTGAGTGACTCTCAGTATACATTATGCCAGTCCTACACAGAGTCCATTCTTATACCAAATCCTATTTTAAAGTTATTGCAAAGATTCTAAATTCAAAGAACGCTGAGATATATCAGGTTATCCTGATCGAAAAGGTTTTAAAAGTAACTCATAATTCTATGATGGAGTATAATTTGTATCTTTCTTTGTATTTGTAATTGTGTCATTTTATATAAAAATTGATTATTTTTATAAACATGGACTATGGTCACAGAAGGCACCAGTGTCTACCTGAGGTTAATTTTGAGCTAAGTGTAGACATAATTGAAATAGGTGCACAATTGGAATGTGGAGACTGCCTGAGAAGTGCTCCTATAGTCAGAAAAAAAATGGTGGGTCAGGTCAGTTCCACAGATGAGATTTATTTTAGTGCTTGTTATTCACAGAATTGTTCTAGTACCCGGAGATGAATAAGACATAGCTTCTTCCTAAAAGAAGATGAATGGAAAGATGTCAATCTATAATGTGGCTTAATGGTTAGCAATCAAGAAAACTGACCCCAAATTTTAATTCAGGAAAGGTTCCTTGGAAAAGAGTATGTGGAGTTGTCCATTGGGAAACTGATTGTTACCAACCAATGTCACCCCATTAAATTTAACAATAAAATATAATAATATTAAAAAAAAAGAGTATGTGTGTGCCTATTCTTGAGAAGTTATTGAAATTATCCAACTGAAGAAAAAAAGGACATTGTTCTAAGTAGATAAAATGAAATCACCAAATAATATAAAGCGTGAAATACAAATATAGATGTAGCTTAGTAGTATTTAGATACAAAGTGCAGGATACAATATTGATTGAAAAATGGATCAAAGTCTGCTTTTATATGAGGAGTTTTGTTTGTCCTGATGAGTACTTATCGAGAGACTTAAAGCAGGGGAGAAATATGGTTGGATTTTAGTTTTCTATATCATAATGTTCATAATTAGGTGTCCTAAGAAGCAAAGCAGAATAGCTGAACTAAAGCATATGTTCTGTGTTGAACATAGGTTGAAATGAGATTGACAAAAAGGGTTTGAAGACCACCATCAATTGTTCACAACATCAAAATCACAAGGTATGTTATTGTTTTGATCACCTTCTACTCACCTCATTAATGGGGGAGGGATTCCTGTCCCCTGTAGTTATGGGATTGGGCAGATGCATGACATCTGACATTGGGCAGATGTGATAAACAGCCATTGTTAGTCATGTGTACTCACAGTCCAGGGAGGCAGGCACTGCATGCCACACATAGCCACACAGGGGTTACACGTAGTAACGAAATAAACAACTGAGGACTGTGGGAGGCAGATTTTGTAGTATGGAGAAGGTTCCTCCCCTTATTCCTGTGTAAGGATGTGATTGACTGGTTTCATTAATTGTATGAGTTGGCAGGAAACTGAATCCATCTCCTCTTCTAGGGGATAAGCAGGAAATGTGCATGGTTGCCATGAGTTAAGGCATAAATGAGACCTGCAAAAGAGAACACAGTGTAGATTACTCTACCATGAGAAGTTAAATATAGTAAAGAAAAAACAAACGTAGGTGGAAGAACAAAATTAACCCTAAGACTGATGTGTGACTTTAAAAATATATTTTAAATGTATTTCATGCAGAAGATACCAACAGGGAGAAAGAAATTAAAGCTCCCTAAGAGAGAGGGTAGTTGATAGAAAATATCTTCATTTTAGTCTAGACTGAACAAGATAACAACAATGAGAGAGAGAGAGAAATGGATGAAAATCAAATCTAAGGGTCTTTAGAGGGGAGAAAAGGTGTGATGAATGCCTTGGAGTATTAAGAAGACAACATAGCAGTTGATGTGGGAGTAAAGGTTGAGAGTAGGAATAACACAAACTCGAGAGAGTAACTATTAGAAAATTAGAGGTTAAAACTGTAGATGACAAGAGTTCTCAGTGAGGTTTGATGTTAATTTCCTAGAAGTCCAGAAAGATCGTTTTTCTTCTTCCCCTACCTTAGAATTACTGTGTGAATCACTTTCTGTCATTTTTTGTTGTACAGAGTTGGCTCCCAGCATACTATACCTGAGGGCCTCTTCAAATTATAACAGACCTGGAGGTAAATGTGGAAATATAAATCTGGATTAAAATGAGGGCATGAGTTGATTGATAGAACAAAATGAATCCCTCATTTTTTCAGGCTGTATTTTATATATCTGAAATCCCAAAGTCTTTTGTAGATATTGAAACAGAGTGCTAGAAACTGTGCTAAAAACATAAGCCTTAAACCTGAGCAAGAAAAATAAGAGCCCTATTCTCATGGACTAAGTTTTTATTTTCCAAATGGATTAAACAGTGAAATTGGGTTCAGAAACTAGAACAATGTTACCTGGACCTACATCAATTCAGAAACTGTTACCATTTGGCAATGAGTAATGAAATTGAGAGTGAATGTGTAGAAATGTTTGGATCAAGGTATAAAATTAAATTTATCTTTGAATATGATATTTAAAATGAGGGTCTCAGTTAGGTTTTGTACGTCCTTGCTGTGCCTGTATTTCAATTTTCTACAGGTTTGTTTTTATTGTTCTTTCTAATAGTAGCACTTAAAACAGATTGAGGGAAAAATAAACAGCAGGTAAGGTGGTTTAAGAAGCACTACCTACTCATCAGTTTCAGCCAGCTTTTTGGTAAGATACAGACTTTGCATTTCAGGATTGCAGGGTTTATTTACACCCTTGCTCTTTCTCCCACTATGCCAGGTAATGGAAGCCCATCGTCCTTATGATGCCATAGATTCTACATTTACATGTATAGGCTTTTGAATGTTACAGGATTTTGTTAGTAAAAACACTGATAGAAAGTAAAACCTTGGGTGGGAAGCCAGGATGGCTCAGCAGGGTAAGTGCTTGCTTTGCAGCCCCGGAGACCAAGGACCCGGCCCAGCCCGGCCCCAGCCCATGTGGACCTGTATGCTGAACTGGGGTGCACCTCCCATGCAGGAGGCCTCCAACTCAGTTCTTGCCCAACCCCCTTATTTGGCCCCTGGCTCATGGGGGGTGTGCCTCCCATGTGGAAGGCCCCAAGCCCAGTTCCTGCCCTGTGTGGCCCCAGCCCACCTGTGTGGAATGAAACCATATTAAAAACTGATGACATACAACTATGGAGAATGCTCTGGGTCCTCCCCCTTCTCTTTGTTTCTGTCTCTGTCTAAAACAATAAGATAAACTTTTAAAATAAAATAAATAAGAGTTTGGGGCACATTTTTTAAATTTTTTGAACTCCAGAAAAGGAATTCAGAAAAATATTCAGCTTTTTTGGCTAATTTCACTATCAATTCAAAAATAAATTTAATATTAACTGCTGTGACTAAGGAATTTAGAAAGTTAGTTTTAGGCTCAGTTTTAAATACATGGTAGCTTTTGGTTATATGTGAAGTCTTTTGAATACCTTCTTTATAAGGCATATAAATACAAGTAAAGTGATTTCAAGAATGTCTAATTGAACACTAGCCAATATAAGTGCATTTGAATTGAATTATTCTGGCAATATTGTCATGCAAAGACCTATTAATATTTATTCTTATTTTTTTTAATGCATTGCTGTTACTCTTAGCTTGAATAAATACCCCTACCTTTCAATTTTAGAGATTCTATGGGGCAATTTAGCCAGCAAGCTTGGCTTCAATTCTCTGAGACATAAAATATATTCAAGCAATATGTAGAAGTAATTTAACCTCAGGACATAATGTTACATGTGAACACAATGAGGACAATACTTGATGCTGAAATGAGAAGCAGGCATATCGTGCAAGAAAAACAATACCTTTCTTATTTCCTCCATTGTTTGTAGACAAATATCAAATTAATTCTCTAGGTGGCAGCAGCAGTCCGAAATCTTTTGTTCAGTAAAGAATTACCAGTATCTGTCTTTCTTTGCCCAAGGAAAATCTAAGACAAAACCAATTTTGAAAAACAAGCTTTCTCTCTTATATGTCTAGGAGACATTAGAATTTCACTGCTCAAAAAAAACATAGGATTTTTTTTTTAACCAACTGAATACTATAATACAGACCTAGTTCCCACAGCAAAATAATAGCAACTCAACCAAATCAGGTCTTCTACCTTGGAAAAATAGACAGATATCTAACATTTTATTTCAGGGGCTGGGTGAAGAAGGTAGGAGGAAATGCAAATATCCTCTTCACATGACCATACATGTCTAAAATTGAACTGTAAAAATTCTAATTATTTTCTTTAAGGCCTTGATCATGGTTAAACATACATTTCTTTGGGTAACTTAGCATTTAATAGACTAGATAGGTTCTATAATTTTAGAGGTAGAAGACTCATTAAAGTTCTTATCTTCTTATCCTCTCATTTGTTTCCTTTTTCCTTGTGCTGAATTTCTTTCTTTACTTCTCATTTCTTATATCACTTTCTCCACCTCTCCTTTTCTTCTCTCTTTGGTATTCTGAGCCACAGCCACAATTTTAAATTGGTGTATTTTGGGCAGGAAGAAAATATTGGGAATTTGAAAAATTTACAAGAAAAATATGTTTGCAGATGCTTTCCTCAGTGAAGGGGATTGGATGAAAAATAAAATTTATTTAAGCTATATGGCATTTTTTAAAGGAATAAAGTATATTCTTGGTGTTGAAAGGTAAAGTCTAGAGCTATTTTTTAAGGAAGAAAAATATGATTCAAACATTAGAAATATATAACAAGTTAACATAATTAAAATTTTCATGGGCAATCTGGGAAGTAGAGTTTCCAGACCTCAATTAAGAAGGAAGGTGAAAAAATGTTCCAGCAAAGAGAAGGACTGTCTCCTTATTACATGGGAGCAGTGGAAATTTAAGGAAAGTTGTCAGTGATATGAATCCTGTGCTGGGCATGGACAAGAACATTATGAACATTTCAAAAAAACTGGAAACATTTACCCATTAAGATATATGTACCATTGTGTTCACTGCAGCATTATTCATGGTGGCCAAGAAATGGAAACAACCAAAGTGTCCTTTAATAGATGACTAGATAAAGAAGATGGGGTACATATATACAATGGAATACTACTAAGCCTTAAGAAGAAATGAAATCTGCCATTTGCAACAATATGGATGGATCTTGAGATTATCATGCTAAGCGAACAAAACAAGTTAGACAGAAAAGTCAAGAACATATAACTTCACTCTTATTTGGGAAATAAAACCGAAAGCAACAAATAAGACAAACAAGCAAAAATTATAGACACATACAATGGTTTAGTGGTATTCAGAGGGTAAGGAGGGAGGAGAATGGTAGAAAAGAGTAAAGGAGGCTAAGAATATGGTGATGGAAAAAGAAATGACTATGGGTGATGAACATTCAATGCAATGTATAGATACGTATTATAGAAATGTACACTTGAAACCTAGATAATTTTACTAATCAATGTCATCCCAATAAATGTAACAAAGATTAAATATAATCACTTCAAAAGAAAAATATTTCTTGTACTGCAGTTCTTGCCTCAGGTATCAAAACTTATTTTTGAATTTTTTTTCAAACCATTCCAACCTGCTGAAGCTGATATTAGACCATAAACTTGGAGCCTAGGACACCAGACCCTTACTGGAATTAATTGAATATTTTTCTGACCAGAGAACAAAGAAATTATTTAACCCTTTCAAACCCTGCCAATGTTTAAGGACCTGACTGAAGTCCTTCTATTTCTAAGAAGCCTTTTAGAGTTTGCCCTTAATCCTTTTTCATATCTACCAAATTCTAGCATTCATTATCTGTGCCATTTATTTGGTGACTAAGTAAGCGTTATCTAGTAGCCTCTCTTGTGTTTCAGTGTTATAATTTAACTTTCTAACTGCTTGTCTCAAATTCATGTCACATGAGGTCTGGTCTTTTTTTTTTCACTCATTTCCCTATTTTCCTGAGTGACTAAAGTGATCCAACTGATCAGTTTAGTAAAGTTTCATTGATCACCAATGATGAAGCAGGCTTCATTCTAGACCCAAGGTATATCGCAACTAGGATGTACTGGATTATAAATGTGGTCATATATAACCTGTGAATCTCAGAAGGTTGAAATGACAAAGGTTTATTTCTCGTGGAAGCTAGTTGTCTGTCACAGGTTGTCTAGGTATCCTGCTCATTCCCAGATCCAGGCTTCCAGAGCAGACAGTGTCTGGAACAAAGCTATACCCTTAGCACAGAGAAATAAATAAATCTCACACTAACTGTAAATATTTTTCACCTAGAAGTGATATGTAGCACTTCTGCTCACATTTTTACTGGCCAAGCAAGTCACATGTTAACCCTTATATCAAAGATACAGAACAGTGGTGTCCAACTTTTTGCTTTCCTGGGCCACATTGGAAGAAGAATGTCTTGGGCCACACATAAAATACACTAATACTAACAATAGCTGATGAGCTAAAACAAAAAAAAATGGGGTCATAAAATACCTACTAATATTTTAAGAATTTATGTTGGGCCTCATTCAAGTTATCCTGGGCTGCAGGTTGGACATGCCAGGTATAGAGAATTGCAGTCCTACCATAGGCCCAGGAAGAAAGCTGGAAATATTTGGTAGCATGGGTAGAAAGCATCAACAGACATAGATGTGTCACCCTACTTCAACATGAGAAAAACAGCCTCATGTCATTGTGTAGTTATTCATATAGGACATCTATTTTAAATTTTGCACATATACTATTGAAACAGATCATATCGATCTAATCAACTGGTGCTTAATTATGTATTCTGTATATTTTCTCCTTCTGATGATCAAATGTTCATTACATTTGCTAATAGTGAGGGATGACTGCATCATACTCCCATCTTGTTCCTTCCTAATATGCTCCAAATATGCTGCTCCTTGAAAGCAGAGCTAGTTAAAACAGAAAAGAAAACAATTTAGGATTTATAATAACCTTCTTAAGAATATTTTGAAAGATTACTTAAAATGTGCATTTGTTTGGAAAAGATGTTACCTAAAACAAGGGCTTGGGGCTATGTGCGTACTGTAATTAATATTCAAAGTAATGTAAAAGACATTAACTACACTAATACCCATAAATTTTATAGGCTTTAGGGCAATCCTCCTATCTGAGAGCCTGTAGAAAGAGAAACCTCTACATCTGCATTTAATTGGAAATTGCCTGTTGTTTTTATTCCATAAAAATAATCTTATAAAAGACATCTGTATTAGGAGGGGAAAGGCAACAGTAAACCTCCAGTAAAAACAGAACCTGCGGGCATTGCTTTCTACACATAGATATTGGTTCTATAAATCCAGTCTTGCCTTGTAAAGTTAATGATGCTCCTCGAAGCCTTTAAAATGACTACAATGTGGAATTCACATAACTACAGAAATAAATGGAGGTTAACTGTACCACAGGGCTTTCTATACTTCCTATGCTAACAGTCCCATAAAAACTTGGGGTAAGTGAACAGAGATATCAAACATTTCACTTCATATATACTAGTGCTATTGTGAACTAGGCAGTAGTCATAGGTCACCAAATATAAGGT
This sequence comes from Craseonycteris thonglongyai, assembly GCA_004027555.1. Classification (NCBI taxonomy): domain Eukaryota; kingdom Metazoa; phylum Chordata; class Mammalia; order Chiroptera; family Craseonycteridae; genus Craseonycteris; species Craseonycteris thonglongyai. The sequence goes on along the minus strand of PVKE010001211.1, from coordinate 42,595 downwards.
ATTTGTGAAAAGAAAGAAAGGGAATCATTCCAGAAGTTATATGAGGTAGTGAGAAAACCATGAAAGCACTAGACAGACATTCAATAGCAGGATACTGAGGAGACAGGAGGAAGGAATTGGACAAAGGAAAGAAAAAGGAAAAGGAAGAGAGAATGTGTACAATGATATGATGCAGTTGTAGTGAAGGACCTGTATTATAATTTATAGCTAAAGGCATCTAACTTTCTCTTTTGAGGTGCGTGTCTGTGTTTGGCTCTACACTAATTTTTAATGACTATTCCGATACCTAAAGGACCCAAATCCTAAATGTACATACAACTCAATTCATTTTTAAAAAATGTTAAACCATCTACGTAACCATTACCCAAATAAAGATTCAGAACATTTCCAGAACCCTAAAGGCACGCTAATGTATGTTCTCCACAATTCACTACACCCTCTCATATTCTGTTGCCACATTTTAAATTGTATCTCCCTAGATAGGTTTTAGCTGTATTTGAACTTTTATAAAAATAAAAACATACAAAATATACTCTCTTGTGTCTAGTTCTTTACCGCAGCAGTTTGTCTTTGAGATTCATTAACGCTGTTTTATATAGTTGTCATTTATTTTCATTGCTTTGTCATATTCTGTTCTATGAATATAGCACAACTTAGGTATTAATTCAGAGTTGGTTCTAATTTGAGGCAATTATGAATTCTATTGCTATCATCCTTATTGGACATGTCTTGTAGGCATGTATGCACATTTGATCCTTGAACAAAACAAATTTGAATTGCACAGATCCATTTCTACATAGATTTTTTTTCAATAAATACAGTAAGTGTATTTTCCCTAATTACAGTTTTCTTAATAACATTTCCTTTTCTTTTAAAATTTTTTATGATCAGTACTTTTAAGTCTCTGTCATTACATCATCAATGTTAAAATATTTTTTTCTTGTTAACTTATATTTTCTTTCTTTTTTATTGTTAAATAACATTTTCTTTTCTCCAGCTGACTTTATTGTAAGTATACAGTATATTACATATAACATACAAAATATGTGTTAATTCATTATTTTATCAGTTAAGCTCTCACTCAACAGCAGGCTATTAGTAGGTAATGCAATATCCAGATATATTATAGAATTATATATTTGATACCTATATAATTTTATTAACCAATGCTACCCCAATTAATTAAAAAATTACATGTGAATTTTAAATTTAATTTGGGGGTGGTGCCCTTAACACTCTCTTGGTTCAAAGGTCAACTAGTCACATTTTTGGTGGGGTATATATATATATGCCTACTAATGGGGTCTGGGGATCATAAGGTATATATTAATATATGATCAGCTTCTGATGATAATTGCCCAACAGTTTTCCAGATGGTTGTACCAATTTATGCTTTTGTCAGCAGTGTATAAAACTTAGAGATTTTCCACATTCTCATTAATAGTGAGTATTTTCAGTATGTATTTTGATTTTTGCAATTTCTCTTTGGGGAGGTCCTGGTTCAGATCAATCATTTTTGAGGAGCTGTGTAAGTTTTATTGATTTGTAGGTATTCTTTAGGAATTCTGGATACAAATGATTTGTCAGGGAAATGTCACAGATATCTTCTACACCACACCTTTCCTTTCACTCACTCACATGGTATTCTTAAATGTATAGATGTTTCTTAATTATAATAAAGTCCCATTCACCAATCGTTTTATTGACTTGGATGCTTTTGTATGATTAAGAAAAAACTTTTTCCACCTGAATATCATGATAGATAATCTGGCAGTTTAGAAGCTACATTGCTTTACGTTTCACCTTTAGTTCTGAAGCTTATTTAGAATTTGCTTTTGTTTCTGGTAAGGTCAAGGTTTAGAAATCTTCTATGTACAAATGCAGTTGATGCAGCCATAGTTTCTGAAAGAGCATCATTTCTCTCCTGTCATGCCCTGCTCCCACAACAGCGGGGCACCTTTCTTCCCACCACGTGGTCCTACATATGTAGATCTGTTTCTGCAGCCTCTTTCTACAAACGTCACCCAATGATCACGCTGTGGTTATTATGTAGCTTTATAATATGCCTTGGCTGTATAAATGCTGCATCTCTTCTACTTCCTTGCTGTTCTTGACCCTTTGCATTTTCACATAAATTCTAGAATTAGCTTGTCAATATCCACATGCCAGAATACGAGTAAATGAGTGCTAGAGTTTTCATTTGTATTGTATTAAGTCTATAGGCCAATTAGAAAAATATTGAAATCTTTACACAACTGAGTCTTCCAATCCATGAACATGTCCTCTCTCTGCATGTCTTGAGGCCTTCCTAAATTTCTATCAGTAATTTTTGCTAATTTATGAGAGTAGATATACTATATACTGCCTGTCTAATTTATTCCTATATCTGATGCTTTTATAAATGGTATTTTAAATTTTCATTTGCTACCTGTTTGCTGCTATTATATCAAAATACAATTCAAGTGTTTATATTGATTTTGTATCCCAAAACTTAACTAATGACATCTATTAATTCTCATCATTTGTCTTTGAATTCTTCCACATTTTCTAGATATATAGCCATGTTATCTACTTAAGAATTGTTTTGTTTCGTTTTTTGTTTTTCTGTTTTGTTTTTCAATTTTTTCAATGCACTGACTAGGACTTCAGGCTAGTTTTGAAAAGAACTGATGATAGCAGAAATCTATATATTGTTTCTGATCTCTGGGGTAAGCATTTAATTGTTCCCCATAAATGTACCAGTAATGATTGCTGTAAATTTTGTTTATTTTTGTAGACAGAGCTTTTGAAATCTATATTGAAGATGTTCTCTTCTAGTCTCTGTTTGTTAAGAGCTTTTAGGTTTTTAGTTTTTTTAAACATAAGTAGGTATTGAATTTCATTTAAAATTTGTACCTATTGAGATGATTATATCATTATTGTACTAATGTGATGATTTACATTGACCAATTTGTTCTAAAAATTGATTAATTAGGGAAAGCTGGGATGGCTCAGCGGGTAAAGCCTCACTTTGAAGCCCTGAGGACTAAGAATCGAATCCCGGCCCCAGCCCATGCGGACCCACATGCTGAACTGGGGTGTGCCCCCAGTTAAGTTCTTGCTGGGACCTATGTGGGAGGCTCCCGGCCCAGTTCCTGTGCTGCGCAGCCCTGTGCTCACCTGTGGAGTGAAACTATATTGAAAACTAATGTCAACTATGGAGATTGCTCTGGGCCCACCCCTTTCTCTCTGTCTCTCTCTGTCTCTGTTTCTCTCTGTCAAAAATCAATAAAATAAATCTTAAAAAAAAATTGATTAATTAAAAAAAAATGACATTGGGGGGATGCTGGGTTAGCTCAGCAGGTTGAGCACTTGCCTTGCAACTGCAAAACCCGGGTATCAAATCTCTGCCCTTGCCAATGCAAATTCATATGCTGAACTGTAGTGCAATTGGTAGATTCAGGATGGCAGTGAAGGTTCTTACCTCCCATGTGGGAGGCCCCCAGTTTGGTTCCTGCCCCACATGGCCCCATGTCCACTTGTGTGAAATGAAACTAATGTCACAACTAATGATGTGTAACTATGGAGACTGCTTTGGGCCCTCCTCCCTTCTCTCTCTCTCTCTCTCTCTCACTCTCTCTCCTTCTCTCAAAACAATAAAATAAATCTAAAAATAAATTGGAATTATTCTGTTTTTTAAATTTCTTTATCAGATTTAGTAAGTTATGTTTTTTGAGTAATATTTTTTTATTTCACCTAAAATTTTATATTTATTGGGAAATAGTTGTTTTCACTGTATTGTCATTATCTATTAATATTTCAAGTATCTGTGGATTTTTTGAAATTGTCTCTTGTACCTTGTTTTCTATTTATTGAACTTTTGTTCTTCTGTTTATATTTTCTTTCATTTACTTTTATTTCCACTTAATTTGTTATATTTTCAAAAAGTTTCTTTGAGTGAATTTTTTTAGCATAATTTTCCACCTTTTCTTATTTCAGAAAAAAAGTTTTCAGGCAATAGTTTCCCTGAAAGTACTTCATTAACTGTATGCCATAAATATAGATATATCTTTCTTTCTTTACTAATCATTTAATGTATGTTCTAATTTTACTTGCTTTTAATTGGCCATTAGAGTATTGTATATTCTTAAAGTTTTCAAACATTTAGGATTTAATTCAAACATTTGTTACTAGTTTCTATTTTAATCCATTAGTTAATAAAAATGTTGTATGGTTTTTAATTTTCTTTATACTTTATTTGCTTTATGATTCAGCATATTGCCGTCCTTTATTGTAAAAGTTTCATGGTTATTTTAAGCATGTTTTGCATTTTGATAATAATGTTTTTCAATTTCTCTATATATCTACTGATTTTTTGTCAGATTGTCTATCAGTTTGTAAGACAGTTGTTGCTAAACCTCTTACTGTGATTTAATTTTTCTGTTTATTCTTTTGTTTCTGCCATTGTTTTATATTTTGAGAACATACAAAATTACAGTAGTTGTATTTTTCTCATGTAATTAGCCTCATTTATTATTATATGCTCCTATTTATCTCTAGCAACAATTCTTATCTTAAAGTCTAGTCAATAAATTTAGCTATAAGATTCTGTTATTATTTGAATAGTATATCTTTTTGATCCTTTAATTTTAACCTTTTGAGTCATTGGGAGGCACAACCCCTTGAGCCAGGGAATGAACCAGGGGCCAAGTACTGAACTGAGGACCACCTCATGTGAAGCACACCCCAGTTCAGCACATGAGTCCGCGTGGGCTAGGGTCAGGATTTGATCCTCAAGGGCTGCAAAGCAAACCCTTAACTTAACCTGCTGAGCCATCCCGGCATCCCCTCCATTGCTTTTCAATGAACCCTACACTATGTTTCATCTGCGATAATTATCAATCTACCTGAAACACTCCTTCAGGGTTATTTTAGTACCGACAATGAATTCTTTCAGTCATGATTTTACTTTTAATTTTGAGTAATACCTTAGCTGGGTAAAAACTTTTCTGTTTTTAGTTTCAGCACTTTAAATATTCCATTCTTATTTCTGGTTTACCTCTTTTCACTTGTAAAGTCAGATTTCAGTATCTTATTTCTCCTTTGAAAATAATGTACTATTTTCTGACAATATTTAAGATCTCTTTTGATTTTCACTGTCAGCAGTTTTTCTATGATGTGCCTAGGTATGGGTTATGTTGTTTTATTATCATTTTTACTTTGTTACTTCTCGGGGTTTGCTGAAATTATTAAACCTATGGCTTGAACGTTTCCCCTCCGTTTTGGAAAACTCGTATCCAGCACAGCATTAAATATTCATTCTGCCCATTCCCTATTTCCTTTCTTTTGTGATTCTGCAAAGACAGTATATAGGCTGTTATTAAGTAGAGGGAGATGTATTTGGTTTCTCGTATTACTTGGGTTTATCCCTTCCATGTCACAAGTGAAACTCTGAAGTGTTTTCCTGGGCCTCTTTTACTTGGTGGGAGGTTGAATCTAAATTTTTATCTTCCCAGAACAACACAACGGCTGCATTCTCAGTCGAGATCTTTAATTCCTTAGTAGCGACTTGTTTGGCGCCAATGTGTTTGGTGCTGAATCTTGGCTTAGGCTTCTGCAAATGCCTTGTGAGAACAGGTGTGCACTGAATGTTCCGTCTGCAGCTCTCCTTCCCCAGGGGCTTGGCTATTCACCTTCTGATTTCTTAATAGCCCCAAACTCCAATTTTTGTGTGTGACGACTCTGTTCCTCCCTTTACCTATAGGAAGTTGGCAAATGCCACAAAGAGAAAAAGCAGGGGAGAACTCAGTGTTCGTTTGAATGCATTTTCAGTCTCTCTGGGATCTTGAGTTTTCTCCAGTCCTGACTGCTTTGGCTGTTCTCCGGTGCTTCTGAGCAGCTGTTGTGTGTATAGTATCCAGCTTTTATCATTGTTCTCAGTGGGATAGTTTGTCTGATGCCAGCTCTTCTGAGCCAGCCAAAAATAGAAATCTCCTCTCTTCTTTTATAGAAATAACATTAGTTGACAAGAATATGGCCCTCTTATATTGCAACATATTGAGGAAATGTCTCAGTGAAAGTATCAAGAATGAGGGTGTATGGTACCTCTAAACCCAGGAGCTATTTGAGTGATAATTTACTTCGTACATGATCACTTTCCACAGCAATCATTGCACTAGAATCAACTAATGTTAAACATTTTTCTACTGCTTAAATTTTAACCAATATAATTGACTTTAGCACTGATTTCTTACTTGCCAACAAGAGGAGCAAGATAGAAATATATTTTGACTCCGAATACATGGGTAACCAGGAGCCATTTTTGGGTTACAATCATTAAATTCTATAAAAAATACAAAACTGACTCAATCAAGGGGCTAATCCATGTGGGCTCAAGCATTGTGAACCACTACGGTACCTCCCATCCAGGCAGAAATTTCTGAGGCTTTTCTCTTGGGTCACCTCTGGGGGATGCTCCACAGCTGTTCCATCAACAAAAACATGAAAGAAAGAAACAGAATTGGAAGTCAATGTGAATCTACTCAGGCCACCAAAAACAGATATCTTTTTACTGATGCATCTTTCACTTTCTTCAAATAAGTCTCTTCTTGCTTAAATTGCACATGATAAGTCTAAATATTATTTTATTTATAGACAAAATTATAAAAAGAAAAACAACTTTATGGAGTCTAGAGAGGAAGATATATATAATTTACATATAGTTTACGAGTCAGGTAAACCACAACCTCCGACCGAATAGAACTTGCATCTGTTTTTGTAACTAAAGTCATATGGGATGCATCCACATTCATTTTTTTTTTCTTATATTGTTTATGGCTGCTTTCACACTGTAACTACAGGAGTGAGTCAGTGTGTCCTGCAAAGCCAAAAGTATTTCCTATCAGGTCCTTCACAGAGAAAGTTTGCTGGTCCCTAAATTAGATACTTATACTGGCTCTTACTCCCCTGGTTGAAAGATAAAAAATGGACACTTCAAGGCAATTTAGAGGACAGAATTCGTAGATATGAGAGGAATAGTGAGGCACCAAAACACAGAGCTCAAAGGCGGAAGAAGAATCTGTTCCTCGTGAACATTTTTCTGGTATGTCATCCAATCTGATTGCTAGCTGCATGACTTACCATCCCCCAGCCCGACTGTCCTCGACTATAAATGCTGACAATAAAATCATTTGCTTAATGGGGTTGTTGCAATGATTAATGAAGTATTAGCTGAAAAAGGCTTAGGTCAGTGCTCAATAGAGTAAATGCCCAATAAAGGCTTATTATCTCTTATTTCTCAAAATCTTTTTAGAGGGCACAAAAGCAACTTTCTAGGGAGAGAGATAATAAAGAATTTTAAGCAGTGCATTTTGACTTAGAGACAAATTCCCTTCTGGCACATTCTTTCCAAATATTGAAACCTTTGCTGCCTAAGCCCTAGTTTAATATTGTTAATGACCAATGGATAAGCATTAACTTCTATTTCATTCTCAGGTCAAGCAAGAAAGGAGTTATGTTGCAAAATAATTTATCTTAAAACACATAATAAGTTTTAAATATGACCTAGTCTTTAGGATTTACTATTTTGAATTTTATGAAATTTATATCTTTAAGAAAATTGACTAAACATTCAGAAATTCCCTATTGAAAATAAAAAGCCTAAGTCTCAAAGGTAATGAATGACTGTTTTCATAGATAATTAGGGAGCTGGGGTCACAAAGGGATGTGACATATCTCGCATGATTCTTAGGTCATTGTTTACTCTTCTGTATGACTCCCCTGTTACTAATGCAACAAAATTCTCAAGATTTATTTTTGTCTTTGTTTCCAATAAATTAATGTTTTTCTGTTGTACTTTTGACCAATTACCCCGCAGACTCAGGATAGTGTTTAGAAGCATGCAATTATGTCTTGATTGTTATTTGTTTGTTTGAATTCAATAAGGCTTTTTTAGTCTTTCAAAATTCAACTATTCCCTTTCAATTGGTTTAGCTCATAATGGACAGCAATTATTCATTTTTATTCAGATAAACTAAAATAAGAGTTGTGATTAAACGCTTCACTACAACAATATGGCATTCATTTGATCATTCCTAAGAAATTTTTTTTCTCTCCTTTTCATAGGATTATTATTAGAGTGCTACAAGAATTAATGATAAAGTGTATGACATACAGGATGGCTGAAGACTGAGGAGGAAGTGACCATGCAAGTATAAAATAGGACTAGTTTCATGCTCACGTGTGTGATACCTCAGTTAGTTTTTAGAAAGTTGCCCAGCGGAATGAGACATTCAATACAGTCGTCTTGTGGGCCAGAGGTTAATCTCACTGTTCTCCAGGTCACGGAGCACTGGCCCTGTACAGTGCAGCCAGCCTCTTTCGACACATCCTTTTGCACCCAGGAGATCATAACCAGGAGTTGTTGTCAGGGTACGCATATCATCAAAGGAGCAAGAGGAGCGTACTACAATTCATGATGAGCAGGGTCCTGTTTTACATGTTCACCTCATGAATCTAGCCCACTAGTTCGTCAAGAGCATATTACACAGAGATCTAGCATGAGCTCTGGAGGCAGATAGCCTGGATTCTAAGCCCAGTTACTCCTTGCTAGATTGGTAGTAGTGGGGAAATCATTAATATCAGGAAATTCCCCCTTCTCTGTAAGTCAGGAACTACCCCGAAGATTTGGTTATCAAGATCAAATAGAAAACACATGTAAAGCACTTGGCCAGTCCCTGGCACATAGTAACCAATCAGGGAATGTTAGTTATAATAATGATGACGATTGTCATAGTTACGCTTATAAGTGACTCGGTCTAAGTCCACCTTTGCCATGTCTGCTATTGTGGAATCATGCAGTTGCGGAAAGACCTTTGGACTCAAGCACACATTCAGTACTTAGATATGTATCACAGGGATGGACACTTGGCTAGCCCCCATAAATACACAGATAATGAGACAGCACACCAAGACAAGTCAGCTGAGTGCAGAAGAGCCTTCTGCAGCATATGAGACACAAACATTTAGTTCCAACCAGAAAACCTGTAGAAATGAGAAAATTACAACCAGGCATTTCTAAGCAAGCAGCTAAAACAGTATGTGCCTTACTCAGTAAAGATGCTGGGGTCCTAAAGGAAATGCAGAAAACAGTGAGGACCGGCTGCTGGGCCCTGGCCCCAGGAGAGGGGCCCTGAGGCACAGGCCCCAGGGGAATGGCGTGGGGGCAGGAGTGGGGCAGTACTTATATCTGGCCTTGTTAAAATGTGCCAACTTCACGCTGCCAGGTGTGGGGGCAAGACCCTCACTGCATGGGGCAAAGTTCAACCTGCTTAAACTGTGCATGTTTTGACAAGTCTGGTTCTGACAGTTGGTTAACATTTCTCTGTTGAATTTTAACATGAGTTGTCTTTTGGAAATTGCAAGGAGAGCAAAGTCCCTTTGGTGAAGGAAGGCCACATTTGCAGGTGCCACCAGGGACAGGTAAAGAAAGGAGCCAAAGCCTGCCTGCCCAGCACTCTCCTTGACTTACTTTGAGCAGATTTATTCAATGGGCCAGAGTCACCTGGGTTCAGGGACTTCTGGGCATCTGAAATGCATGGTGGCTGTGTGTTTAGGGCAATAGCAGCTCTCGTGAGGGGCACAATTATAGCCAAGGGTGGCCACCTGTCTGAGATGGTGCCAAGCCAACACGCTGCAGCCGCTCCCTCACCACCCTGTGGCCTCCGTGTGGGCAGCAGGTTCACGCATGTGGCTAGGCCTCACCTGCCCCCAGCGGTCTGCAGCTATGAGACCACAGGAGGATGCATTTCACTGCAGCCAAAGCTGTGACTGCCCTGGAGTGATGCCATGGACAGGAGGCAGGGGTTCTGTGGATGAGTGCCTGCTGGGTACCAGGCAGGTGCCATGCACAGTGCAGCAGAAGTGGAAACAGGTGACTAGAAGTTAGCTTTGGGATGAACAGAGTACTGCTTTTCTGTCCAGGGAAACCCTTACCTGGGCCTTTGGCTACATGAAGGTAAAGCTAGAATCTGGTCCAGAGGTAGAGAATGCCAAACTGGCATTAAAGGGATCCTCTCCCTGGACACAGAGGGGCTGTGGCTGAGATTGATTCAGGGTACCCACTAGGGAAGGGGTTCCTGGAGTCAAAGAAGAGATGATGTGAGGGAAGAGGCTGCTGATCTGAGGGAGCAGGACCCTCGTGGGAGTGAGGAGGGACCAGGTGGCTGAGGCAGGGATGTCTGCCTTGCAGCTTTCCTGTGGCTTCCTGGCCTTCTCCTTGGCAACCTGCAAGCCTTCAGCCAACCTCGGAAGTTAAAAACAGACATGGAGCTGTACCATCTAGGCTGGAGTCCCGATTTAGTCACAAAGTAGCTGTACGACCTCGATTCACTCCTCTGAGCCTTTTCCATGTATGTAGAAATGGTGTAAGAATAGTACATCTAATTGGTAGGGTTGTTGGAAGAATGAGTACATTTAATACAGAAAGAGAGCTTAGGATCATGCCCAACATACAACACTCAATGACCACTTGGTATAACCATCACCGTAACCATCTTTTTCAAGGTCATCATCATCATCATCACCACCACTATCATCATCACCATCGTCAACTCCATCACTATCATCAGCACCATCAGCATCATCAACACTATCACCTTCATCTCCAACCTCTCTAGCAGTGCCGTCATCATCCGAAAGCATCAAGGTAGCCCTCAGCTATTTGATGGGGAATTCTGAGTTGAACGTGTGGCCACATTTGTGATACATCTGGTTGATGAAGTGTGAGACCACTGAGTTTTTCCAGCAAGGCAGTAGCCTAGCCTTGCAGAACTTCCCATAAGAGCAGGTTAGAAAAAGTAACACCCAGGAGATCAGATCTTCAAAGGTCCCGGAGAAGTTGATGTTGGGGGCTCTAATTATCCTTACTTTGACACTCAGGTGGCAGAGAAAGTGAGGCCCACAGAGAATCCTGACTTCTTGTCCTGAACATCACGTTGCAACAGGGGAGCAATGATGCCCATTTTACAGATGAATAAATCAAGGTCACAGGAGCCTGGATTTGAACAGAGCCTACGAATCCAGCATGGCCTCTCCCCTGCCCTGCCTGGCCCTTGGTCTGCATGCCAGATCCTGCTCTGGGCACAGTTGGGGACATGGTGGCTCAGACATGGCCCTTAGTAAGCCTGTAGCCCATTACTTGACAGAAAGAACAGCTCTAAGCTCCTTCAGTGGGTAGGGCTATTAGGAGGTGTGAAGGGACAGAAGAGGGAGAAGCTTGCAGGGAGGGGTGTGGTTGGATGGTGGCAATCGTCCTCAGGTAGAAGAAACAGCAAATAAGAAGGGGCACAGGGCATTTTTAGAAAGAGTTAATACTCTCTGGAGCTGGGGCCCAGACCACATGAAGAATGCAGCGAAGCGAAGGCTTTGGAGATGGGCAGGGGGAGCAGGGCTGGGTGCTGTGGCCTTGACTCTGAAGCAGTAGGGAGTCATCAGAGGCTTGGAGTGAATGGCCACAAGCTCACGACTGTCAGATGACTTCAAAGGGACCAACCCAGTGTGTCCACCCAGGAGCACCTTCCCACCTCAAAGAATCCAGCCCATGGAGTTGAGGGACAAGAGGAGAGTGGAGGCTGGGATGCTACAGTAGTTCCAGGTTTGGGGAATCAAGAGGGACAAGCACACTGAGGTTGCTGTGGCTGTCGCCTCCTCTAGCCATCTACCTGGATTCAGCCAGCCTTGCTGGCTGCCCAGCGACTTCGCCAAGTCGCTGATAGTAGGTACTCCAGTCAGCCTTTCTCCTGCCTGGCCTGGGACCAGAGGCAGCTGCTATCTCCACAGGACAAGCGCATCATTGGGAGGCATCATGATCCAGCCAGAGATGTCCACATTCAGTCCCCAAAATATTGAACCACATTGATGAACAGCTTGCCATTGCCCATTCTCAGACTTATGCCGTCTCACTGTTCCTAACACTTGGTACTCACAGAGGCTGGCTCTGGGCAGGGGCCACTAAGCCTTTCCCCACCACCATCTCCCCTCATCTCTTTTGACCTCATTTCCTTGCCTCTGTTAGTCTTGACTTTCTCTCGACCTGTCACTCATGCCCACAATCATAATCTAGGCCAAGAACTGCCTATTTCCTAGGTCTCCACCCACCCACTCTATACCTAGACCACAGCAATCCTATGGATGCCACCAGCTCTAGAACAAAGTGGACTCCCTTTGCCATCTTTGCCTCCAGGTCCTCAAGCCCCTCTGGACCATCATTGCAGCCATTCCTCTACATTTGAACAGCTCAGCTACCCCATCTCTCTCCATCGCTGTCACCTGGCTAAGTGGGTGGGGAGGGAGAAGAGCCAGCGAGTCTGAAGGGAGAAAGGTCAGAGGCTGTGTCCTCAGCTCAGGTGGGGACTAAAAGTGCACCGAATTCAGCAGCAGGGACATGACTGGTGACTGTGGAGGGACAGGGCAAAGCTTGATGGGAATGAATCAAAAAGAATGGACGAAACTGGGGAGGAGTGTGGGCCACGCTTTTACAGAATTGTGCTGTGAATGGAGTGGAGAATGAGTGGCAGCTGGACAGAGAGGAGAGGTTAAAAGGGAGGGGGGCTTTTTTGAGACTTAGAGGAAAAACAGCGTATTTGTTATCGATGGGAATTGTCTAGTTTGGAGGGAAGACAGATGGTTGCCAGGGAGAGAGGGGCGACTTGAACAAGGGCAGGGGGTCTGCTGCAAGGCACACCGCGAGGAGCTGGCTGGTGTGAAGGGAAGCACGTAGGGCAGGGCTGTCCAAACTTTTGGTTTCTCTGGGCCACATTGGAAGAAGAATTGTCTTGGCCACACATAAAATACACTAACACTAATGATAGCCGATGAGCTCAAAAAAAAGGTCGCAAAAAAATCTTATGTTTTAAGTTTACAAATCTGTGTTGGGCCGCATTTAAAGCCTTCCTGGGCAGCATGTGGCCCGCGGGAGAAGTTTGATATAGGGCATCTATGATGGCAGCAGGGAAGGCAGAATGTGGAGGCACTGAGGAAGGTGAGCTGGTGAGAGGATCCAACTGTTGGCTCCAGTGATTTCTATTTTCTTAGTGAAATAGGGAGGAAGGACCTTTATTGAGAGAGGATGAAAGACAAGGGGGAAGGTTTGAAGAGAGAAGATGGTATACAATAGCACCTAATTTGTGCATTCAAATATAAAGCTAACAGAAGTAAAAGGCTGAGGAAGTGAGCATAGCAGGGGGTAAAGCAGAGGCTGGAAATATTTGCACCAAAGTGTTAACATGGGTGATCACTGGCTGACTTAGGAGTTGAGGAGTGGTCTTTTTTTTATTTTTTATTTTTTTATACCTTTCATTTTCTGAGGTTTTTGGAAGGTGTGTACATTAATTTTATAGTTAGAAAAAAAATGTGAGCTGTTTTGAAAACCAGCTGAAGCAAATATTCATGGAACCCTCATGTGCTGTCCAAATTAGTGCTGGGTTCCAAGGGTGCTCCAAAGAAGAGCCCTTGACCTCCCAGGAACTGGTTGGACATAAGGCCCATGGGACAACAATGGAAGGGGCCCAGCTGTGTGCAGATGGGGTCCCTGCTGACTCTGGTGGCTGGCGAAGTGGAGGGGAGGGGCACAAATCAGCACAGAGAGCCACCTGGAGAAGGTGGTGCTTATACTGCATGCAGGACGTGGCCCAAGGGTGAGGTTAGAGAAGGTATTCCAGGCTGGGGGCACCACTTGAGCAAGGTGTCTGGTGACATCGAAGAGTCACTCCGGAGCTCAGGAGAGGTGACAGCAAATGGGAGGGGGGGCACCAAGGACAGCAGAGAGTAGCAGTGAGGGACCACGGGTGGGGTGGGGGGCTGGGCCACACTGGCTAGGAGGCATGGGTTTCGGAGGGCTGCCAGTGATTTGCCTAAAATTTGCCACAGGATGTTGCTCCAAGCTCACCTCAGCCCCAAGGTTAGAAGGATCCCCTTTGAGGTAGGCAGGGGTTTCAAGGGGTAGCAGCATCTCCACGTGCCCCAGGGCAGAGACAAGACCACCCCACACTCACCAGGCTGCTCCTGGCTGGGCCTCCAGCCCACACAAGGACAGGGTGGCTCTTCTTTTGCGTTTGTGCCTCCCTCAGAGCTGGGTTAAACTTTGACTGAGGAAATGATTACTAGTCCCTATTTCATAAATGTCTCCTGGTCACAGTTTAATTCCAGGCTGGATGACTTCAGTCTCTACTTTTCCCACTTCCCAAGTTCAGCTTCCACCAGAGGTCCGGGGGCAGGTGCATCTCTGGGGAGATGCCAGTGGCTTCAGGATCAGGTCCCAGATGGAGACTCACTGAGTGACAGCTGCTGGCCCCGAGTCAACGAAGCGGGGGTCCACTGCCATGCTGCAGGCTGCCTTGTTGCCAAAGGGGAAGTAGGCTTATGGCATCAGCCCCTTGGCCCTGAGCCAGCCTCTGTGCTGTGGGCACCTCCCGAGGGCCCTCGAGGCTCCCCATGGCCTTTTCTGAACTCCTGGACCAAGTAGGTGGCCTGGGCCGGTTCCAGGTTCTGCAAACAGTGGCCCTGGTGGTCCCCATCATATGGCTCACCACTCACAACATTCTGGAGAATTTCTCAGCTGCAGTGCCCAGCCACCGCTGCTGGGTGGCCCTCCTGGACAATAGCACGGCCCAGGCCAGTGTGCCGGGGGCGCTGGGCCCTGAGGCCCTCTTGGCTGTGTCTATCCCCCGGGGCCCGAACCAGGAGCCCCATCAGTGTCTCCGCTTCCGCCAACCACAGTGGCAGCTCCTGGACCCCAACACCACGGCCAGCAATTGGAGCGAAGCTTCCACGGAGCCATGCATGGATGGCTGGGTCTACGACTACAGCGTCTTCAGATCCACCACGGTGGCCAAGGTAAGGGCCTCCCCTGACACCCTCCCCAAGTCCTGGCACCTTAGAGGTCACAGCTGGCTGGACTCACTATGGCTCAGTCCCAGGAGGGACCTCTGAGGGCCTCTTCACTCTCAGGTAAGCTTCCAGACGGCCCCTCCTTGGCCATATCGCCCTACCAGGGGTTGGTGACAGAAAAGAGAGGCCCTGTTCTGGTGGAAGAGCAGGTGACCCTCAGTAGGCGTGCTGGACACCCAGGCCGGCCTGGCAGCCACCTGTCCTCAGTAACTAAGGCAGCTCTCTCCGCGTGTGGGCCCAGTTCCACTCAGAGGAGAGTCGCTGAATTCCTGGAGGCATCAGCCCAGCCTGAGAAAGCGGGAGGGGCAGCCCATCCAGCCAGCAGCAAGGGGCCACCGTGTGAAGAACCAGAGGGAAGTGGGAGGCAGGAGGCGCTAGCTCTGGGCCAGGCAGGGAGGGCAGATGAAGCCAGAGAAGGCTTGACCATTGACCCCAGGCACACAGGGAGCTGTGGCAGAGCTTAGGCAAGGGGTGACCTCACTCACTGTCTCACAGGGCCCTGCCCTAGGAACCTGGAGTTCACCAGGTCAGCCACCCACACCCAGCTGCCTGGGGCCTATCTCTCTAGCCCCACCTAGGATTCCTGTGCCCCCACCCCCGTGGCCCCCCAGCCTCCTGAGCTCGGCTTCCTCCCATCTCTCCTACCAGTGGGACCTGGTGTGTGAGTCTCGGGCCTTGAAGTCCCTGGCCCAGTCCATCTATCTGGCCGGGGTCCTGGTGGGATCTGCCGTGTTGGGCCATGCCTCTGACAGGTGTGTACCCGCAGTCCTGGCCAGCGCCACTGCCCTCACTGTACCCTGGTGTTTGTGTGGGGCCCCCCTCCTGACACCCTGCAGCTGTGCTACGGAGCAGAGCTCATGCCCTCTCTGGGCCTTGGCTTCCCCCATTCTCTGTGGTTGTGGAGGGGCCTGTTCTCAGCGAACATTCACTGCTGAAACCCGCTGCACCACGTGCCCCCTGCCTTTGGCTGCTGCTCCGATGCTCCCACTGACAGAACTCACTTCCTGCCCAGAGTGCCTTGTCCCTTTGGTCCCACCTGTGCTTATGGGCCCTCTGTGGAAAAAGACTGTGGGTGTGATGCCAGGTGTCCCATTAGCATCCACCTCTGCTCAGCGGGTGAGCTTAGGGTGAGCTGTGGTGGTCCAGAGTCCTGTGGCCCACTGTGGACCCAGCCACCCTCTCGGTGTGTGTGTCGCAGGTTTGGGCGCAAGCTGGTGCTGACCTGGAGCTACCTCCTGATAGCCGTGTGGGGCACAGCGACCGCCTTTGCCCCCACCTTCCCCGTGTACTGCCTCTTCCGCTTCCTGGGGGCCCTGGCTGTAGCAGGCATCATGATGAACACCAGCACTCTCTGTAGGTCTCCCTGACCCGGGGCTACACCAGGGGGGCTCTCGATGGCTCCAGCGATAACCTGTGTGGTCTCCTTGCAGTGATGGAGTGGGCATCAACACAAGCCCGAACCTTGGCAATGACTTTCAACGCCATAGGCTTCAGCTTCGGCCACGTGCTGATGGGCACAGTGGCCTATGGTGTGCGCGACTGGATGCTGCTGCAGTTGGTCATGTCTGTCCCCTTCTTCCTCTGCTTTGTGTACTCCTGGTGGGTACCGCCCCAGCCCCCTCCTCGCAGGAGACTTTGCCCACCCTCCACCCAGGGGAAGGGGAGGCTCTCCTCCCCCTGGGGGCACAGGGCCTGGGGCACAGGGCAGGAGGGGAGCCACAGGCAGAGCTGGCAGTCGTAAGTGCCCAGAGTTCACCAACTCCAACTCAGGACTCAGTTGTCCAGGACTCCTCTCCTTCACCTGCTCCTCGCAGGCGCCTCCGTCTTCTGTCCTCAGCCTTCTCCCTCCTCCTTCCTTCCCATTACCCACAACAACCCTGTCGCCATCCCTCTGCTCCCCCCTGGCTGGGTACATGGTGGGTGCTCTTCCCAGGCAGCCACACCTGTGCCCACAGCTCTCCCTCCCAACGCCGCAGACCCCAAATCCCCTCCCTAGTCCTGCTTCTCCCTGGCACCAGCCTCCTGTTTCCAACCGCCTGTGTGACATCGTCATGACTGGTGACCCAGCACCAAAACATAACATCTCTTTACACCGCTCCTCCCCTAGGCTCCGCCCACACCGGGTACTGGAGTCAGAGTTGCCAGGACACCTCCCTCTCCTCATTGTCCCCTCGCTCCAGTGCAGCAGGTCGCTGAGTCTAGTTCACTCTGCCTCTAATGGGCCCCTTGCTGCCTTTCTTCTATCCCCAGAGGACACCCGGGCCGGGGTGGGTGTAGAGAAGCCCGCCACCCGCTAATGCTCACAGGAAGGTACACTGGACTGGGAGACTTGCATGAACCTGGGGGCAGGAGCCAGGGTGGAGAGGGGGCACTGCAGGGGGTTCCGTCTGCTGGGCAGACAATGCAGGAGGTCTGGACTTGATATGGAGGGTTGTGGGGGCCAGGTTCATGTCAGGGTCTGGGTCCTGCCATGGGCAGGGGGCGCTGGGATGTGTGGGGCCACCTGGCCCCCAGGAAGTGGCTACTATTGTCCTGGCTTGGACAACAGGGCCAAAGGTGAGGACAGGGCAGTAGGGCCAGGCAGGAACAAAGGGTGACTTTTGGACTGACTAGGTGTAGGTGGGAAGGGGATCTGGTGCCCTCAGGACCAAAGATCCAGGCCTGAGCCCTCCAAGCAGGGCTGAAGCAGTTTGCAGGGAGAAGAGCCAGCTGAGGCGGGAAGGTACAGCCACGGAGATAAACCAGAGGGAACGGTGAGACGTCCAGACAGTGCCAGATGGTGGAGGAAGGACCCTGGGCGGGCTGAGCCTATGGTGGGCTTGCAAGACTGTGCTTCTCTAGCCATCGGGTGGGGAAGGTGGCATATTGTGCCAGGCCCACCCAGCCCTGGCCATGGGGTCAGTAGGGAGGCAGGAAGGGGAGAACAGGGACCCTCCCAATTCCAATCCAAGGGAGGGAGGTTGGAGGGAGGAGGGGGTGACCTGCTAGGAAAGGAAGATGGCTGAGCTGGTGTGGCCGCTGTGCATCACAGCACTTTTCACTGCCTACCCACTGAACTCACCACCCTGAGTCTGGGGCCGGTGGGTACCAGTGAGGCTGCCCCCTTGGGCAAAGGGGGGAAGGGGACGGGAGGCTCATTCAGTCCAGGCCCTGGGCCACCCACTGGAGCCAGGCCCTGAGGGCCACGGGTGGTGACCCCTCCCATGCTCCTCCCTCTCCCCCCTGCCCAGGTGGCTGGTGGAGTCGGCAAGATGGCTTCTCCTCTCGGGCAGGATGGAGCAGGGCCTAAGGGAGCTACAGAGGGTGGCTGCCACCAACAGGAAGAAGGCAGTGGGGGACACACTGACTATCGAGGTGAGGCAGAGACAGGTTTCCCCCCAGGGCTGGGACCTCAGACAGGCTTTCCCTCAGGGCCCTAGCCACATAGGATAAGGGACTGAGGGAGGAGGGCCTGCCTGGAGCCCCTACAGCACTGACAGTGCCCCCCCACACCCCTCAAAGGTCTTGCACGCAGCCATGCAGGAGGAGCTGAGTGTGAGCCAGGCTCTCGCTGGCCTGAGCACCCTGTTTCGCACACCTGGGCTGAGCCTTCGGAACTGTGTCTCTGCTCTGTGCTGGTAGATGCCCTTTGAACCCCCACCCCACCTACCCGCCCCAGCCTCTGCCTCTGGCCTGCCCTCAGGCTGCTGGAAGCTAGAGAACCTCGAATCCGGGTTCTAGCTGGCTTCCAGCTAGGGGGCCTCTGCTGACTCGCCTACTGGTCCCACTGGCCTGGGAGTAGCTCTGGGACCAGGCCTGCCTGCTGCACTGGCGTCTCTGAGGAAAGAGCCCGGGCCAGGTGGGCTCAGGTGGCTGAGAGTTGATAGAAGGGATTAATAAGGAGGATTTGTAACAAAGGCGCTGGGACAGCTGATGAGCCCAGTGAGACGAGGGGGCAGTCAGAGTTCTGTGGCAGAATGGCACATCCACCCTAGTTTGGGAGGAGGGAGAGGTGTTATCAGAGCTCAGGAGCCGGGGCCACTGCAAGACTGAAACCAGAGATGCCTCAGAGGGAGCGCAGGGGATACAGTCACTGCGGAACATGGCCCTCAGGGAGACAGGGAGAGTACCCCAGCCTCTCCCCTGGCCCCGCCTCCCCTGGCCCCGCCTCCCGCATCTCACCAGTGCTTCCCATTGGTCAAACCTGATGAGGAGCAGCGCTGGCAAGGGAACTGGGGAGAGGTAGTCTACAGAGACCACCCTCTGCCGTGCAGACCCAGCAGGAGGAGGAGGGCCAAAAAGGGTCTGAGAACAAACAAGCCAAAGGAGCCGCTCACTCCCCAGCCTGACTCCAACTGCCCCACCCCCAAGGTTTGCCTTTGGCTTCACCTTCTACGGCCTGGCCCTGGACCTGCAGGCCCTGGGCAGCAACATCTTCCTGCTCCAGGTCCTGCTTGGGGCCGTTGACATTCCAGTCAAGATAGGCACCCTGCTGCTGCTGAATCGCCTGGGCCGCCGCCCCATGCTGTCAGCGTCGCTGATGCTAGCTGGGCTCTGCATCCTGGCCAACACGCTGGTGCCCCACGGTGAGCGGGCCGGCCTGGGTGCTCATGCCTGCAGGCAGAGGTTCCCACCTGGGGGCGGGGCCCCGAGCAGACAGCCCTTGCCCCTCCTCAGAGGGTGCTGGACTAGAGCAGGGCCCAGTTAGGAAGGAGGCTTCTGGGGCATGGGGGAGAGACGGTGATGACCTGCACTGGGCAGCAGAAATGGGGAGAGAGTGAAAGGGAAGACATTGTGAAAATCTGTGGAGATAGAATAAGAGCTCAGAGATGGATTGTGGGAGCAGGGGTAAGCAAATGGGGCAGATTCAGGAGGACCCCCAAGGTCTGGGTGTTTTACTGGGAGGCAGATTGGGGGGTAGAGAATGTGGCCCTCGGGACACTTAGGACATGGTACATGTGTGGGGCCTAGGGACATCCAAGTGGAGATGACTCACAGACATTTGAAAGGTCAGAAACAGAGCCCCCGTCTGACCCTGCCCCCCCCCCATCTCAGCTAACCCAGTCTCTATCCACAGAGATGGGGTCCCTGCGTTCAGCCCTGGCCATACTGGGGCTCTGTGGGCTGGGGAGCGCCTTCACCTGCACCAGCATCTACACTGGTGAGCTCTTCCCCACCATGCTCAGGTGAGGCTGTGCCTGGACCCAGGGAGAGAGATGACCTGGGCTGGGACGGTGCATGGGGGTGTCCCCCGCCTCCAAGAGCTGGCTGTTTGCACCTTGTGTCTTTCTTCCGTGTGGTCTTGGGGCTGTCCATGTGCTTCCCAACCCAGCCTGACCCCCTGGGCCTCCCTTGGCAGAGCAGGGCTGGGTCAGAGTGGGAGGTCCACGCCATGGGTGGGCAGAGTGGCTTCTCACAGGTGCACCTGTGCTGGCAGGATGACTGCAGTGGGCCTGGGCCAGATGTCAGCCCGGGGGGGAGCCATCCTGGGGCCTCTGGTGCGGCTGCTTGGTGAATACAGCCAAGTACTGCCCCTGCTGTTGTACGGGACCCTGCCTGTGCTGAGTGGCCTGGTCGCACTGCTGCTGCCCGAGACCAAGAGCCTGCCGCTGCCTGACACCATCCAGGACATACAGAGACAGTGAGTGGACCAACCACAGCCATGGGACCAACCTCCCCACCCTCTACAGAACCCCAGAACAGGCTGGGTATGGCCACCCACCATCGTCACTGGACAGAGGGCAAAGCAGAGGCCCAGAGCAGGACAGAATTGGCTGAGAGTCACACAGCACACCTTTGGGCAAATGGAGGCCAAGGGCTGGGTCTCCCTGATCACAGTGTGGATTTTGTTTCCTGCTCTTTATTCTACTATTTGAGGCCCCCGCAGCCCAGCTACCTCCAGCTTCACCTGGAGAGGAAGAGAGTGTAGCCCTTTGTAAGGGAGAAAGCAGACAATGTGTTGGCCATGTTGGGGGTCCTCACTGGCCCTAGACTGGTCAAAGGTTGGGGGTCACTCTGGACCTGTGTGACATAATCCCTGTGTCTTTTCTAAACAGAGCAGTGAAGAAGGCAATACGTGGTACCCAGCGGCACTCTTCACTGAAGTCCACGCAGTTTTAGGCCTCCTCAAGCCTGCAGTGGGATGTGGGAGGAGCCTCCTGTCCTCCGCAGAAGACAGGAGAGCAACAACCTCAATTTCCAGAGGACCTGGAGCTGCCCCTCCAGCCCAGCCTGGCCTCTCACTGAGGATCTGCCTACAACACAGAAGGGGCAAAGGCTAGAGTGATTGGCGGGAAGCCTCCTGGTGTGCCACCATTCTCATAGCTGCAAAGAAGATCAGAGGGAGGGGCCCCCTGTCAGCTCCATGCCCCCTCCTCGGCTCACAGCCCCCAGGCTTAGAGGCTATCACCTGTGGTCAAACCCCCCCCCCCCCCAGCCTCTCTCTCCAGCCCACACAAGTGATGGAGGCTGGGCTTCTTAGCTTCCCTAGATAGTTGGCTCTGGGCTCTCTCCACTTCTTTCCAAACTCCAGCCACCTGGCGAGACCCGCCAGCCATGCCTTCTGCCTGGAATCTTTCTACCATCTTCTCTACCTGACAAATTTCGGTACAGCCTCCCAGACTGTGCACGCGCGTGCACACGCACACACACACACACACACACACACTGGTGATGTGTACACATATATGCATGCACATGAGAACTCTAATGCCTTGCCCTTGGGAGATGGGATCTCTCCCTGGCCTGATCATAACAGCTGCAGTCCCTAGGCCTCTGGGGGTTGTGTTCTTCAGTTGTCTGCCTATGGCCACCCTTCAGTACACTTCCCCCCACCCCCTCAGAACCAAGCTTGTCCTAACCGACCCTGGACTTGTTTGCTTGCCGCCCAGCTGAGCCTTAGCTGCCTTCCTTACTCTTGCTGGGCATTCTTGTTGCCCTAGGGTGTGCAGAAGCTTCTCCAAAGCAGAATCGAAGCTGAGAGATGGTTCCTCCTTTCCCATGGGGTGTCCTCCAGCTCACCATGTGCAGAGAGGGGCATTACTGGGCACCACAGTCTCCATATCTACCTTCGGGAGGGAGATAGTCCTCCAGAAGAGCCCCTCTCCCCTGGGGCTTGCAAAACCAGGGCACATCTTCAAGGTCAAAGGTATCAGCCAGATTTCACTGCGAGCTTCTTCCCCAAACTCTGTCCTAGGTCCATCCCCCAAGGAGGAATCTCTTGAAACACCCCTGCAAGTACCAGTTGTCAAGGAGCCAAGTGCCTGGAATTTCAGCCACCCCCAGGAGCTGTTTGAACTCTTCTGTGTGGTCACTGCCAGGCCATCCAAACCCTGAGAGTCCAGGTGCTAAAGTCACCATCACATGCACAGGACAATGCAGCAGAGAGTCAGATGATTGTCTCCTACAGATGGGGAAACTGAATCTAGGCATCCTCCTCTTACAACCAAGCCTTTGAGAGGCAGGAGCTCGTAGCCTCCTTATGCAGAAAGGAAAACACCCAGTCCCACAACCACATGGCAACGACAAGAACGGAGGCCTGTCCTTCCAACTCCTGTGTTGTCCCTGTCTCTGACCTCCTCCTCTGATGACTGTGCAGGGACATTCTAGAAATTTCTGGATTAAAAATGTTCCTTCCCACCATCCTGCTGGCCTATCTTTACTTGGCCAGTGGTGCTGGGGCCAGGGAGCCTGTGATTAGTCTCCATCTCGTGCACAGAGAGAAAAGCAGCAAAGAACGCAAGGTGAGGTTCTCACCTGCACGGGGACAGGATGCCCTGACAAGCCTGGCCCAAGTCAGGCCTCCTCCAGGTTTTCATGGAAAGTTAGAGCTGACTTCAGGGGTGCCAACCTCAGGCTCTGGGACTATGAGCAGTGGGGAAATGGGGACCAGAGCTTCCTCCAGCCTCAGGTGGCTGGTCCTGGAAGCCAAGTAGAGGACAAGTCCACAGAATTTCATGTCCCAGGCAGTTGGAAGAGGACTCCCCTCTCCCAGCCTTATAAGACTCTGGAGGAGACTCTCAAGGACCTCTGGGGGTATACCCCCTAGCAAGGAGGGTCCCAAGACAGAGGCTTCATCCCAGGATAGAGGAGAGGAGGGAAAGTTGAGGCCATCCTGGGTGGTGCTCTTGCAGGCATTGAGCCCAAGGGCCTGGGAGGGGTGCGGGCCTAAACACGGGCCAGGCTTATGAACTGGAAAATACCATGAGAACAAGCTGGCCAGAGCAGAGGCCCCATGGCTAGAAGCTCAGAAAACTGAATTGAGCCGTGAAGGGCAATGGCCAGCCAAGGGCCTGAAAAAGCAGAGCTGGGAGGGGAGGCAAGGTCTCCAAGCAGAAGATGCAGGAGATCTGAGTGACAAAAATGTGGCTGAGTCACACCTCCTGTGTTCAGTGGCATTGGACAGCACAACCCCCAGGTAAATGCAGACCAACTCACACTGTGCTCTCAGGGATACCTACACACTCAGATCCTCATCTACGACCCCTACCTTGCAAGTCTCTGCTCCGGCGACTGAGGCTGAACACATATGGAGCTATCTCTCAGGGCGTCCGGGCTATGGGCCTGTTTAGTGTCTCCACAAAGGAGTGATTTGCTATGTGGCCTGGGGATAAGGCGTGCTCGTTGTACTGCCACCTGCAACCCCAAGAACTGCCCGTAGTCAGCCAGAGTAGATGTGAATGTGGCAGTGGCAGGTTCCAAACTCCTAGAGATGCAAAAACAGCAGAGGCTCTGGAGTTAGGCAGAACTGGGGACAAATTTGGACTCAGCCAGATGCACTTTGAGATCTTGGACCAGCCACCAAAGCTTTAGCTGGGGCAACCACTAGGGGGCAAAACCATGCTCCTGACTCTGAGCACGCGTGTCATACACAGGTGGGACTATTCACATGTGTGCGCATCTGTGAGCTGATCATGCATGTGGAATCCTGTGACTTAGGACATGTATGTGCATGTGCCTTGATGGTTCTGAGCACATGTATGCACATGCCTGAACACACGTGAATCGAAGGTATCTGAAATAGATGAGTGCTTTGGCTTTTAGAAAAGCTATTTATTATGTTTAGCTTTGGTTTGGGTGTTGCTTATTTTGGAGAGGGAGGGGGGCAAAGAACTACTCCACTGCTTACCAGGACCTTCAACTGCAGGTGCTGAGGGATTTAAGACCCGGCTGAGCCCTTGTTAGCTTCTGGTTAGTGCCTCCTTAACAATCTGGTTTAGAGTTAAGTGCCCTTAGTCCCTATCCCCCAAACCTGGGCTGAGGACAGTCCAACTCGTGAAACCTACACTCTCTTTGGAAACACGGGCTCCCTGGAACACCAACACTTCTGTTGGCCTCTGGCCAATGACCGGCCATGGGTGTGTCTGCTCAGCCTCTCTGTCTCCAGCATCCTCCCACTGCCCAGCCCCTTCCTCAACATCTCCTTCTGACAAATGGGGGGAGCCAGAACTCCTAGAAGCTGAGAACCTGTGAGTGGCAGTTGGAATAGCAGCCCCAGAAAGGCCCTTGAGTACCACAGTGTCCAGAGCACCCAGAGCATTCCCAGCCATAAGAACTCTGAGAAAAATTAGGTGGAGAAGTTTCACAGCCATTCAACAAGTTTGGGAAGCAAACATTTCGTAGTTCAACAGCAGGTTGGTTTCTCATGGGATTTCTCAGAGACTTTACTAAACTGATGTCCCTGGGCATCTCCACGAATGAACAAAGGGACTCAGCATGTCCCAAGCTCATTTCCTAAATCTCTCTATTCTGAATCTTCTTGTGGGACTTTGGCTTCACCAGCCATGTTTTGGAACTGGAAAATTGACTCATTCAGTAACAATTTATGAAGCAGCTATCATATGACAGATGCGGGCAGTAAAATAAACCCTTCCAAGGATGCTCAGCGCTTGTTCTCCAACACTTTCCTGCTCCTTATTTTGTCTCAGCCTTGCAGTACCCCTTGTGAGGTACTCTGAGTAGGATACTAGTCCCTGTCTTCCTCAGAAGCAACCTGAGGCTCAAGAAGGGGGACACTTGACCAAGGCCACCCAAGGCATGAGTTCCTCCTCCGCAGCTGGGGAAATACTAGAATATTCAATCCAATCCTTCACTTTCTAGAAGGGAAAATAGAGGCCTAAAGAGAAGGTGTGACCATGAAGCTGGTGAAAGATAGCTGGGGTTCTGAAGCACCTGCCCGGGCTCTTTCCATATCTGGACCATGAGTTCTGCTACCCCTCCCCCAAGACGTATCCTGTTCTCCCTACCCTTGGGGTCACAAGTTGTCCCAGCCTTAGCCCAAGCTGCTCCTTTGGCCTCTGTGATTCTGGGAGAGGGAGGTGGGTAGTGGGAGGAAGCTACCTAGCTTAGCAAACTTGGCCCCTGTGGCCCCACCCCTCATATGCTCCTTAGAGGGTTCAAGTTCACCCCTCTTGAGAGAGCAACCCAGTGGCTGGGGGCTGTGGACTTTAGCGATGTTTCTGTTACAGTCCCTCGAACTTTTTGTTCTGCTCAGATTTATCATATCTGATTTACCAGCATGTTTAGTCCCTGCTGGCTATGTGGGGGTTGGAAGTGATATTTGGGGGTTTTAGTTGGGCAAGGCTCCAGTGGAAAATCCAGCATAATTCATTATGGAGCAGAATTTAGTTTAAATTATCAAATCCAGTTTACCTGAGTAGTTACAACAACAATAGCAAATCACCAGAAACAAACAAACAAACAACAATCTGTTAGCCTGAAGTTAATGAATATTCCAATTATCACTGCATAACAAACCATTCTAAACACACTAATAGTGATCAAATACACCAGCATGATTGTGTGTGTGTGTAGTTGTGTGTACATGTGTGTGTGTATGTGTGTGTAATGAATTGTTTCCTTTAGGAATTAGGAAAGAATGCTGAGGAGACAGCTTTTTTCTTTACAATGTCTAAGAATTCAACTAGGAAGACTTCCTGGCTGGAGGCAAATTAGTGACTGCAGGCTTGAGGCATCTGGAAGTTCATTCACTCAAGTATCGATAGCTAGTATTCATTGTTGTCTGAGACCTGACTTGAACCTGTTGGTTGAACACCTACATTTGTCTTTGCCTTGTGGCTATTTTAGCTTCATCACAGTGCGCCAGTTGAATTCTAATAGAACACACTAAGAAAATCTGATCGAAGCTGTGTCACCTTTGATGACCTCTCCTTGAAAACCATATGAGATTGTTTCTACTGTAATCAAAGCCCACCCAGAACCAAGGGCAGAGGGTATAGACCCCACCTCTGGATGGAAGAGTGCCAAAATTACATTGTAAGAAAAGCGGGTGGATTGAAAGGTATTGTTGCAACCATTTTTGGAAAATACAATCTGTCACAATGATAAGATTTATTCCACTGACATTATCAGAACTTGCATAGAGTTAGGAGTTAATCTAATCTAGTCTGCTGATAAAGATACAGGCTAGACAGATAAAGCAATGCCATTTATTTGATGAGACATCCTTAGATACTCTGCACAGTGGGAACTTATTTTTTAACCCTTTCCCCATTTCCACTGTCTTAGTTACTCAGGCCATCATAACAAAAGGACACAGACCAATAGTTTGAACAACAGAGATTTATTTATTACAATTCTAGAGGTTAGAACATCTAAGATGAAAGTGCCAATAAGGATGGTTTTATTCTGAGGCCTCTTCTCTTGACTCGTAGGCAGCCAGCATCTCACTATGAAGTACGTGACTTCTGCATTCTATGTCTTGGAGAAAGGGAGCTCTCTGATGTCTCTTCTCATCAGGACACAATTTGTGTTTGTCCAAGACCCCACTTGTAGGACCTCATCTAATCTTAATCACTTCTTTAAAGGCCCCACATTCAAATATAGTCACTCTCTAGGGGTTAAGACTTTAACATATAAATTTGGTGGGGAGGGACAAAGATTCAGTTTATACATTCCCCCAAAACACATATTAAAAGAGAACAATGATATTTGTAATATTATCTTTTATGTTTAAACTTATCCTGAAGTCATTGCCAGAAAAAAACTTCATTAGTACCCATTGTTTCCTTCTGGCTTGCTCTTTCCCAAGAATTCTGTTTTTCTATGAGTTCCACTGATGACACCGTTTTGAATCACTTCTTTTATTATGTATTCACTATAATTGAGTATATCATTGTCTACTTGTCACTTTTCTCTAATAAATATTAAAAACAAACTGAAATTGTTGAGCATAAACGCTGAGCTATTTTTAACCCATGTCATATTTATTATTCACATAAAACATAACATTGTGTGTGAATACGGAATTAAAATGAAAGCGGAAAAACAAAATGCCAGAAATGTGAAAGCTTATGAACTAAAAGAAAATTTTTCCTTTTATAAGTTTCACTATTAGGATGTTGTGTGATTCCTTTGTAAGTATTGGAAACAGACTCTATGAGATGGAAATATAGTGATCAATTTTAAGATAGTTTAATGTGCCAGCTTGCTATTTAAATGAAAAGAATGTGGCACTCTCATTTTAGAGTTTACATCTAGTTGAAGATCATTTTCATTATCTACTGAGAGAAAAACTTTTGATGCTGGTCTCACTGCCTACTGTAGAAATCAACCATAATGACCAGCAAGTCCTAGAAATGTAAAAGGCATAAAATAATTAAATTCATGATGCTTTTTTTGTATGATCTGTGTTCATGCTCAGCTTTTCTCTTTACCAAGCTTGCTTTCAAGTTGACATAGGGATCATGGTGAGGAATTTTGAACTTTAAGAAAACCAACTATGGGGGATCCTGGAATAGCTCAGTGGGCTGAGCACTCATCTTGCAGCCCTGGGGCCCAAGAATCAAATCCTGACCCCAGCCTGTGTGAACCCATATGCTAAACTTGGGTGTGCTCCTAGTTCGGTCTCACGGGAGCAAGCTTCCCATGTGGGAGGCCCCCGGCCAGTTCCTACCCTATGCAGCCCCGTGTCCACCTGTGGAATGAAACTACGTAGAAAAGTAATGATAAGCAACTATGGAGACCGCTCTGGGCCCTCCCCTTTATCTCTGTCTCTGTCTCTCTCAAAAACAATAAAAATAAATCTTAAAAAAAAGAAAAAAGAAAACCAACTATACCTCTCAACATAGAAAAAATAATCTTTTTATGTAAAACATTAATTTGAGATATAAAAGCTTTAATCCCTGAGTTGGCTTAGCCAGGGGATGCTTTTTATTGAGCATATGTGTTTTCTTTTGTTGCTAATGATAGGTTTGGTGGCTATATCTCCAATTTTAGTAATGAGAAAAAAACATGAGGCATTCCAAATCATCCTCAACTTCTTAAGCATCAGAGGATTCAGAGAAGCAAAAGAAGTTTACATCTTACAGTGGGACAGGAACGTTGAATCTCCGAGTGAAAATTTATAATTTGAGAATTAGTCATAGTTCCCCCCCCCCTGCTTTTATATGACATTTTTTTGCTTTTTTTTTTTTTCCTTACCAAGACCAAATTCAATTTCATTCTAATTACTTGATTCTGCAAGGTCTGGTGACAAATACACGGAGGCATAATGAGGTTCATAGAAAAACAGTATGTGACCCAAAGGAATTTACTGCCTTGACCAAGATGTAGTTAAATATATCAATATAAAAGGCAGAATGCAAAAAGTTCTGGAAAGAAGTAAAAACCACATTTTCCATGAATGTAACTTAACAAAGATATGGTGACTGAGATGGAAGGATGGTGAACTTCGAACACAGAAATGCCAGAGGGAGCATACATACCAGGTAGTGCATGAACAAACTATGGAGGTGCATCTGCAGCTGAGCAGAAAGACATTTTTGTCTGAAGGTGCTCCTTATGTTTATAATGATACCATGGATTTGAGTTTCTATTCCACTTTCATGAATGCTATTGTTTTTAACAAAAAGTTTAAAATAGGTAACTATGCTTTCAATTATACCTTAAATTATGTTTAGATATGAGTTAACCAGACCTGAATAAGTGGAATAAACCACATATAGTTTTTGCCTTTGACTGGAGATGGGTAAGAAGTCCTTGGAAAGACGTGTTATAGAACTTCCACTGGGTTCTTCCAAGGAAGAACTTGGAGTCACATGGCCCAAGAAAAGTGGATGATGCCAAAAGATGGAGAGTGACAGACATGGGGCTGATCAATCAGGAGAGTGTGCAAAATTCTCTCAAAAAATGAAAATTGGGAAGCTAGGATGACTAAGAGGGTTAAGTGCTCAATTTGCAGCCCCAGATTCCAAGGATTGAATCCTGGGCCCAGCCCATGAGGACCCATATGCTGAACTGGGGTGTGCCCCTAGTTCAGTTCTTCCCAGGGCTTATGCAGGAGGCTCCCAGCCCAGTTCCTGCCCTGCACAGCCCCGTACCCACCTGTGGAGTGAAACTATATGGAAAACTAATGCTGTCAACTATGGAGACTATTCTGGACCCTCCCCGTTCTCTCTGTCAAAAAACAATAAAAAATAAATCTTAAAAAAAATAAAAATTATTGGTCAAGGTAATTCGCTGAACCAAACTTCTAAGCTACATCTCTTTCTCCAATCTATCATTCTCAATATGCGCCCCACAGTCTCTAAATTCTCTACATATCAAATTATATGGGTTTTCTCAAATGAGGAAATATTATTTATACACAGATTTCCTCTCCTGCAATAGCGGGCACCTACTTTCTAACTTAGTAAATCTTGCTAATATTTTAAATTCAGCTCCAACTTTAATTTTCTTGTGAAATTTTCTTGACTTTTTTATTGTACTCTGTCATTATTTATTTAGAGTTAATTTAATCCAGCCTTCAGGGAATCCCTTATATAAATTGGAACACTAAATTACAATTATTTGTCTATCACTCTATTTCCCTTATTATACTTTGGCCCCGTGAGCTTAGAAAGTGAGCCTATTTCATTTTACATTTCTGTGGCCCAGCACCGAGTAAATACTATGCATTTTTCCACTTAATAAAATGTGGGGAATGAATAAAAGAATGAAGGGATGAGAAAAAAACATGAGAAGAGCTGAGGACCAGAGTAGGAGAATACACATCAATATGAGACATTCCGCTAGCATACTTTTAGGAGTAATTGGAAGATGAGATCCAAAGTTAACTTAGACATACATGACCTTTCACAAAAATAGGACCAAGACCTAGTCTCATTGTACAGTCTGTCTATACACAGTCAGTGAAATTATTCAAACAAGCAATCACATCTTTCTGTAGGAACCAGAGGTCACCTCATCATCTTGATACTTCAAAGCTTGCATCCCTCAGTTCCTGGATGTCCCCACCGTTCTAAGGTACAGCTTTTGTGTGTTCCCGCAGAGCATGCAGTGTCCTGCTTCTGAGACAGGGCTTCGAGTCCATGTGAGTAATAAACTGCTATTGATCTCATCTGCCCAATGTTGGGTTATGTATGTTTGGCATTCCCTCCAACCCTAGAGCATAAATTCTTTTCAGGTGAAGAGGAGTCAATAAAAATATACCCTACCCAGATGGGCTGAGGTGTTCTATGGCCTGGTTCACGTGTGTCTTCATCTTATTTGTAATTAAAGTAAAAGTAAATACTTCACATATTACATTGGAGCATGGATAAGGTGACCCTTAGAGGATACTGAAAAAATTTAATGCCCAAGCATTCAGAAGAACAAAAATGTCTTTGCTTCTTCTTTTTTTTTTAAGATTTATTTTATTGTTTTTGACAGAGAGAGACACACACACACAGAGAGACAGAGACAGAGAGAAAGAGAGAGAGAGAAAGAAGGGGAAGGGCCTATAACAGTCTCCATAGTTGTACTTCATCAGTTTTTTGATGTGGTTTTTGTTCCACACAGGTGGGCAGGGGCCACGCAGGGCAGAAGCTGAACTGGAGGCCTCCCGCATGAAAGGAACACCCCAGTTCAGCATATGGGTCCACACAGGCCGGGGCCGGGATTCGATCCTCAGTCCCTGGGGCTGCAAAGCGAGTGCTTAACCTGCTGAGCCATCCTGGCTTACTGTCTTTGCTTCTTATATAGTGTACTTTTAATGGTGCCACTCAGGCCTGAAATACCACACTAAGTGTGTTGGTATAATACCCAGGAAACAATTGTACAGTTTTCATTCTTTCAGGGTAGTCTTTTCATAAAAATGATAAAAACCTCCTTTTCAAGTTTGGATTTGCTCTTCATAAGATGTAGCTCATTCTAGTTCATCCAATAAGGTTCTTGAATATTTCTTATTCTTAGTTATTACTTTATCAATGTCCTTTTGTGGGATACTTTACAAGAAAATACCTGTTTGTTTGTTTGTTTAAGATTTGTTTTATTATTTTTGAGAGAAGGTGAGACAGACAGACAGACAGTGGGAGAAAGGGGGAGGGCCCAGAGCAGTCTCCATATTTGTACATCATTAGTTGTGACAGGTGGATGTGGGGCTGCACGGGGAAGAACTGAATGGGGGGTCTGTCACATGGGAGGCGAGAACCTTCACCACCATCTGGCAGTTACCAGTTGCACCACAGTTCAGCAAATGGAGTTTGCATGGGTCTGGACCGGGATTTCATCCCCAGACCTCACAGTTGCAAGGCAAGTGTTCAACCTGCTGAACTATCCCAGCATCTCCAAGAAACTATCTGTTTGATATGAATATGTTCTAAATTACCAGTAGTTTAAAGTTTATAAAGTCAAGGAGAATGTTTTATATGTGTGTGAACATGTGCATGTGTGTGAGCGCAAACATATAGCCAAGGCTAGCCCAATGTCTGTTCCCCACAGGACCTTGCTGATTACCACTCCCAAGAACAAAGATATTCATCAAAGAGCAGGCTGATGAGTATATCATTTCCAGTATCTTGGATTTTTTTACTCTATTAATCTATGTCTGTTCCTCTCACATGAAATATAATAATTAAAACAATTCCCACATTTACTTGCATATATGAAATGCTCTTTAAATATCATTTCTTCTCTGGTCCACTTTTTTTTCTTTCTTATACTAGAAGTCATATGACCATAAGACACTTAAATTAAATGAAATCTAATCTTCATTTGCCAAGACTGTGTGAGGATGGAAGATACTTTTCAAATCCTTGGCCACGTATAGACACATGAACTTATTAGACAGCCCAAGATTTTTGCTATATCTGCTGCCAAAAAAAGAGTTTAATGAAATTGTTCTTACCGTAAATTACATAAATTAAGCAAAATACTTATGTACACAGATGAGAGCAATATTGGCAAAATCATATTGTCCCCACACTGGAAAACATTTAAAAATGTATATGAAATCTGTATTGGAAGGATTTTATAGTTAAAAAATCCTTAAATCCTCACCTATTAAAAATAGAAAAAATGGTCTTAGTTTTTTATGTTTTAAAAATCTAAATATAGACAATCAAAATGAGTTTAAATTAAAAAAATCCTTATAAAATTTTAGAGCAAGAGATTAGCATAATCTTTGCATATGCAAACAAAAAGCTAAGCAGGATTGCAATATTAATAAGAAGCAAAGTAGAATTCAAGGTAAAATGAGCTAAATAGGACAAAGAAGATCATGTTTTATTAGTAAGATGTAAAATCTACAATGATGATATGAACTGTCACAAATCTTTTTGTATCAGATAGCATAGAATTAAAATGTTTAAGTGAAAACACTTGTAAAGCAAGAAAAGCTGAGAGGATAGAAGTAGTGGAGGTTATAACATATCTCTCTTTGGTCCCAATCAATCAAGCAGAACCAATGTAAATAAGGATATTGAATGTCTCAATAATATAGTGAATAAAGGTATTTAATAATTACATCGCACAAATTGAATTTCATACTTTACAAACAGAAGATGTATCCTCTTCAAAATGCCCACAGAATACTTTCAGAAAAATTGTCTCTACAGTAGGCACAAAAAAATACACTTAAAAAGAGAAACAATATGATACAGGCCATAGTTTTTTACCATAAAGCATTAACCAAGAAATTTATCAAAACTGGCAATGGGGAAGCCAGGTTCAGCAGGTTAAGTACTCACTTTGCAGCCCAGAGGTCTGAGTGTTGAGTCCCGGCCCCAGCCCGTGCAAACCCATATGCTGAACTGGGGTGTGCTTCCCATGTGGGAGGCCTCTGGTTTGGCCCCTGGCCTGGTTCCCAAACTGTGCATCCCATGCCTACCTGTGTGGAATGAAACTATGTCAAAGACTGATGATGTACAACTACAGAGACTGCTCTGGGCCCTCCCCCTTCTCTCTGTCTCTGTCTCTCTCTCTCTCTCTCTCTGTCTCTCTCTCTCTCTCTCTCTGTCAAAAACAATAAAATACATCTTAAAAAAGAAAACTGGCAAAAGCTGCTCAAACAAGGTCCTCAGAACTGGAGTGATTCTTATTCAAGTTAGCTCAGGGAACTCATGCCCCAGCTATAAACCACTCCTGAGAGCAAAAGGAGGCATCTTGCACCTGCTGTTTTAAAAACCTCAACTTTAGTTGTATAGCACACCTTCTGCTCTCAGTCTGTTTTACTCTTGTACATTCTCTCTGTTCACTAAATAACTGGCAAACATGGAATACTGACTTCATTTTGATTGTCCTTTGCTTTAAAATTCAATCCCTACACTGTAATTAACCTACCACAATAGGATTTACCTTAAATACATAGCAAAGCATTAAGACGATACAATTCCAGAAGAATCATTTGTATCATTTCTATTGTTTGCAAGCATGTGAGGTTGTTCTGTTCAGTGTGCATGGGTAAGAATGTACTGTTTCTGTGACTTAGCAGCTATGGCAATCAAGTACTTAAGAATTATTCCAGGAAGAGTAAGAAAGACATATTGACCGATACTCATTTTCCTTTTAACGTGTGGTTTATAAAAATTTGAATCATCAGTCATACTTGTTGATTCTGAGCCAGGTGGAATAACATCATGTTCCAACATAATTTATTCAGATTTCTGAGGATAATTCAGCAGGTGTGATTTCCTACAATCATAGATCTTACTCTCAAACCAAGAATTACAATCAAAATATAATTTTCACTAGATCAGACACATTATTTCTGTTAGAATGTAACACAATGGGAGTCATTCAGGAAGTCTTATGTGGAGTAAACAGAAATCTAGTTGGTTTTTCTGAATGCCATCTTCTTTGTTTCCTATCTTCCTCCCTTCCTTTCTTTCTTCCTTCTTTTTTTTCTCCTCCCCTTCCTCCCTTCATCATTTCTTATAAAGGTCCAGCCACTGATACTTAACACATTCCATTTCTGAACTTTTTATTTTCTAGTAGTTTAAGATATATAATTTTATTGCTTTAGTGCACTGAAATTATTCTTCTTCATTGCCAATAATTGTATGGTTTAATTTAAACCCTTCATCTCACTATAGCCCACTGTCATCCTTTATTAAACGAGTATGGTGAATCATAGAACCCGAGCTCTACCTTTGGCAATCTATTATCTGCTATAAAGATCATCAATGTTATGTGTTCTCCATCTGAATAGCGTGCTCCTACATTGTACATAGATTGTATGTCCCGCAATGCCTGCTGCAGCATTGGGCACCTAGCAAGTGCTACGATGACTGAAGGGTCCTGTGCAGATGGGTGGGTTCACACCTCAGTGACATGCACACAAGGAAGTAATGAAATAGAAAATGTGAAGGCCAGATTTTACACTTCTTTGAGGATACCATAGTCAGTTAGAAAGCTGAGAAAACCATAATGATAAAATTGATAGACTTCATTTAAAAAAAACATTAAAAGTACTGTACACCACAAAAATAATAATTAAAAGTTAAACTATGAACAATAAAAACCTACCACATATAAGACAAGTAATCATCAATAACATCTACATATAAAAATATTGTAAATGTTTTAGAAATAAATGTAGGCACTATTTTACATCTGTAGAATACATTGTTGAATACAAAAGACACAGATCTAATCAAAAGACATGGATGGGAGGAAGCTGAGGTGGCTCAGCAGGTTGAGCACTCGCTTTGTAGCCCCAGGGCCCGAGGGTTGAGTTCTGGTCCCAGTCCCAGTCCCAGTCCCAGTCCCAGTCCCAGTCCCAGTCCCAGTCCCGGTCTGTGTGGACCCATATGCTGAACTGGGGTGTGTCCCCAGTTTGGTTCTCACCAGGGCATGCTTCCCCTGTGGGAGGCTCCTGGTTCCGTTCCCACCCTGCGAGGCCCTGTGCCCACCTGTGTGGAATGAAACTATGTCAAAAACTGATACTGTACAACTATGGAGACAGCTCTGGGCCCTCCCCCTTCTCTCTCTCTGTCAAAAACAATAAAATAAATCTATAAAAAAAAGAGACATGGAGAGTACTGCACTGAGTGGAATGTGTAACAGAGAACGACCGATGCAACTTGACTTCACTTGCAGGTGAAATCAAAAGAAGAAAATAAACAAGCCGAACAGGAACAGATTTCTAGATATAGGAACATTTAGTTTGTTGCCATATGGGAGACGTGTTAGAGGAGGGGGTGAATTAAGGGGAAGACACTGAAAAGTTCAGTTTGGTGGTTACAAAGTAATGGTTATGGGGATATAGGGTATAACGTGAAAATATAGTCAATGATGTTGCAATAATTATGGGTGGCATCGGGTAAGTACTTTATTTGTTGGGTAATGGGAAGAGGGTGGGAGGGGTTACGTGAAAAAGGTATAAGAAGTCAAGAAACAAATAATTCAGTCACAAAATAGTCATAGGTATATAAAGTGTAGCACAGGGCATACAGTCAATGACATTGTGATAACTATACATGGTGTCAGATGAGAACCAGATGAATCAGAATTAGGACTTTGTAAATTATGTAAATGCCTTATCACTGTGCTGTATACCTGACACCAATATTGTATGTCAAACATAATTGAAAAATAAAAAATAATGAGAAAAAAGTAGATCCATTGTCTTATTGCACTTATAGTCTATTAGAGAAGAGTAGACAGAACACATGATAAAAATAAGTTCTGACATGTTCTGACTACGGTCTGGGAATTTATAATATTTGCTCAGTAAATAAATATTCTGATTTTCTTTATGTTATACACACATATACACACACATACACACACGCGCGCACGCACGCACGTGCAAGAAACACCTTGAAATGGTAACTGGCAGGGCAGCAGTGGAAAGTGCTAGATATTATCAGGCATTTCAGGGGCAGCCAGTTAGTGTCATGACCTCGCTGGGGGTCAGGGGGACCAGGCAGAAATAGACAGCACAACTGCATTGTTTGAAACAAGGCTCTTAATCATTTTTTGTTTGTTTGTTTTTGTTGTTGTTGTTGTTTTGTTTTTTTTAACTGAACTGGGGGCCTCACCACATTCAGGAAGCACACCCCAGTTCAGCATGTGGGTCTGCCCGGGCCAGAGCTGGGATTTGGTCCTCGGGGCTTCAAAGCGAGCGCTTAACCCGCTGAGCCATCCTGGCTTTCTCATGCTTTTAATCTTTTTAGAGAAGGGAACATTAATTTCAGCACTAGAGCAGAAGACAGGGAAAGGGAGAGGTGTTATTTGGTTGGTGAACAATAGTAAGTTACTACCTTATTTCTTTTTTAATGCTACAGATAATAGCTAATTGTATGAGAGATACTCATTATAGCTATATTGTGTCATTTTTGAACGCCTCGAAAATGGTAAAATACAAATGGTACCCAAGATAAGTTTCAGTTAAACAAACACTAGAGTTTGTGAATACGTGAGTGATGAAGATACTTATTATTTTTGCCTCAATCTCTCAATCTGTTTAGTTCAGAAGCTTACATACACAAATCTCCACCCAAATAAAAACTCTTTTGACCTAGAGATGAAATTTCAAGTTTAAAGTAAACGATGCCATTTTGTTTCTGCCATGTCAACATTTTGCTAAGCCAGTGCACCTGAAGAGTCTACAAGAGAAGCTGACTAAGAAGACTTCATTGTAGATACCTCAGCAAAAGGAGATATGAACAAGATCTGCCTCAGCCTAGGTTAAAAAAAAATTACAAGAGAATAGGATTCAACTGTGTGATATTCCTAAGGTGGCAATATGAAATATTTTTATAAAGATGAATGATCTGTATTTCAAAGGAAATTTCTTCTCTTAAAATCTGAGCAAAGTGCTTGAGGCTTTTTGCAAGTACGGCATATGGAATATTAATACTCTTCCATCAGCTCTGCATTTCACTCTAGTCAGACTCAGAAAATTGCATTTTAGAAGAATCAGCCAAATTTTGAAAGACAAGCAGATGATTTCTTTCCAACATATTTAGGTTTATTCAAAGTCTTCTCATCACTGCTAGGTGAAATAGTTAAACACTGGCATTTCTTTTGTATGAACATCAGATTCAGCTTTAAAAACCCTCTGGCAAAGCTCAGAGTTCAGAAATACTCCGATTTTATTAACATTTATGACTATGATGGTACTTTAGTGGGGGGAAAATATCATGACTCTACATTCTCTCTTGTTAGCGGACAGGTCTGAGGTGAAGAGCCTTGGCTTCTATAGGTATGGGTGTTTCCTACTCAGGGGCATATTGACAATTTTAGAGAATTTTTTCTCAAACTGCTGGTTTGAGTGACCCACTAGGTTGCAATTGAGTGGGCCATTTAGTCACTCATGACCCATTGGAGAACCATGAAACCAATTTTGTGAATTATTTTGCTTTTTTATTGAAAATTGATGTTGCATGATAGAATGGAATGGAATAGGATTGGATGGGGTGGAATGGAATGGAATGGTATGGAATGGAATGAAATGAAATGAAATGGAATAGATCAGAATACAATAGATCAGAACTCATTACATATACAGATGCCACATGAAATAGATATGTGTGTAGGGGGGAAATGAAATATAGATTTATAATTGTTTGTGCAGGTGACAAATGTTTATTAGAAGAAAATGGACACAGGAAGAACAATCTTACTTCCGGATAGTTCAAGACACATTACTGTTTTAAATGAGTATTTATGAAAAATGCTAAGCAGGGCCAACCTCCTGCATTTAACCAGTAAGCATTAACAGAGTTGCCAAGTTCCAGTCCTCTGATAGTGCTGAAGCTACAAAGACAAGAAAATCGAATACCTGCTTCTCAATGATTAATTGAATCAAAACACCATTGTTGATAACTCCCTAAACATGTTGTATCATTTTGGTCAAAATTTATTTGTAAATCACTAATTCTTATCTTACCTAATGCATAAACAGAGGTATTTAATTGTATTAATAGCTATTATGTGTATTTTATAAATGAGTAGACCAGTACTCACACGTTAGGTGAATGGTCTAAATTTATACAATCTATTGGGAGCACATTCAGGCCTTAAATTTGGGTTTCCAGGGTCTAACTCAGTGTTTTTAGTTCTGCATTATCTGTTATATAAGGCATTCCAGCATATAGTCCCATCTCATATTTTAATTTTAACTCTCACTCACTTGCTACATAAGAAATTCTTGCCTTCATTGTTCTGAAAATGTCTTCCTATCTTTATCTCTCTCTGCCTGTCAAGATTTTTATCCATCCATCAAGGTTTTACCTCAGGTATCAACT
This sequence comes from Craseonycteris thonglongyai, assembly GCA_004027555.1. NCBI lineage: Eukaryota > Metazoa > Chordata > Mammalia > Chiroptera > Craseonycteridae > Craseonycteris > Craseonycteris thonglongyai. The sequence continues at coordinate 4,220 of PVKE010001211.1, read as the reverse complement.
ACTGCATAATTTAAAAGACATAGTGAAATTTAGGAAATCTTGATGTCTTACCTACAACCTATGCCAATAAAGTGGGCATCGCTGAAAGTGTAGAATACATATGAGTATTTATCAAATCTCCCCAGTGAGTCCATTGAGCTGACAAAGTTGAAAACCCTGCCCTAAAATCTTGCCTCGTGTTTTCAACATTTTTAAAGATTTATTTTTATTGTTTTTGATAGAGAGAGACACACACACAGAGACAGAGACAGAGACAGAGAGAAGGGTGAGGGCCCAGAACAGTCTCCACAGTTGCACATCATTGGTTTTCCCACATAGTTTCATTCCACAGGTGGGAGGGGCTGCACAGGGCAGGAACCAGGCCGGGGTCTCACCCTGGTGAGAACCGAACTGGGGGCACTCCCCAGTTCAGTATATGGATCCGCACAGGCCGGGGCTGGGATTCGATCCTCGGTCCCTGGGGCTGCAAAGTGAGTGCTTAACCCACTGAGTCATCCTGGCTTCCCCAACATTTTTATCTTTACCAACATTTTTCTTATTAGATTTTTATGCTGTAACTGCATTTTTCTGATTCAGTATTTTCCATGCCCCATTCCCACCAAACATAATGCCTTATATATTTTAGACACTCAATGATAATTTTATGTTTTAATTTATTTTTAAAATTTTATTTTTAATTAGAGTAGGCATACAATAGTATATTAGATTCAGGTATACAACGTAGTAATTCAATATTTATATACCTGATGAAGAGATCACCATACTGTCTAGTAAAATAGTGATTTTCTTCATTGAAATGTATTGGATTTGTCAGAATGCGTATGGAGAGGAAAAGGAGTGATTCTAAAATCATTCTTTAGGAAATAATTTTATATTTTTCTCTGTAAAAGCTTGAACTTTGGCCCCAAGATGTCCATTAAGCAAAATCATAATGAAAATGTAAGTTCACCTTTTAAAATTTCCCTTTATGGTGTTTCCAGACTTATTCTTTCAATTGACTTTAAACTTAAAGCACACATATTGGAATTTACCATTTAAAGCAATTACCCATTCATACTATAATATCTCTTTTACATTAGACACTTTTATAATGGACTGAAACTATATAGCTGTCATTCCTCAGAGTATTTGTATTTCCAAGAAAGCCATATGAGGACATTTTATTCTGATTTGCTTTAGATATATTTTATTGCAATGACCATTGCTAAAATTTCCTTAAGACCACATTAACTCTGTTGTATCAGAAAACTTGGCACAGTGTCCCAGTGGAATTAGTGTCTGTTTGTCATATTCCTTTAGCACTTCTAATGCAGGATTATGAATGAGATTCAATGACTCATTGGTGAAATGTTATATCCTCAACTTTGTGCATATATGCATTTTTCCAAATGTTTACCTTCCATCAGCATCTCAAAATTCTATGACTCCAAAAGTGAGTAAGAGCCAATTATCTATGATAGCATTTCCTAGTTTAGCTCTGTTCAAATCACTTATCCGTATCTTCATCCAGACTATAGTATCCTAGACAACAATGTCTGAATCTTCATTATCTATGTAGACCCCTCAGAATTTGGCTTGAAATAAACTATAAGAATGATCTGGAAACAAATGGAACTTGTGTTAGTCCACAAAATATTGTGGGCATTTATTATGCGTTGTGTGACTTCAATACTATGTAACTTCTCTCTAGCTGGTTAGACTACTCATGTACAAGAATGAGGAGGCCATGCCAAGTGAGCAATATCATAAGGGATTTTTAAAAGAACTACCAAGGTCAGTAACCCTAGAGACTTATTTCCAGGTATAAGCAGCTGGTATATAAAAATAACAGCGGAATGCACCATCAAACAGGTATAAATTCCTAAGGACATAAAGGACATGTTGGATGAGGAGACATATGAGAGTATTTGATCTTTTATCTGTATCTCTCTAACACCAAATCCAGTTTTTTGAGGTAATTGGCTTTAGTATGAATTTATGGATTCCATAATTAGCTACGTGAATGAGACATACACACATGACTGAAGCACAAATGTATAGTGCAGGTAAGTAAGCTGCTAAAACTGGCAACCTGGTGAGCTTCTCTCATCTGCCCTAAAAGGGCAGCAGCTGTGCCTTAGAAAAGCAACATTCGGATGCTATTTCCCTTTATTCTTACTACATAAGAATCAGTAAGAGGGAAGCCCGGATGGCTCAATGGGTTCAGCGCTCACTTTGCAGCGCCGGGGACCAGGGATCGAGTCTCGGCCCGTGCGGAACCATATGCTGAACTGGGAGCTCCCCCAGTTCAGTTCTCTCTCTGTCTCTGCCTCTCTCTCTCTCTCTCTCTCTGTCAAAAATAAAAAATAAAAAAAAATATACGGTATTAAAAAAATAATAATCAGGAAGTTATTTTTACAGACCATGCACTATTTCAGTGAAAATACTAGATCAAAAATAGATAACATCCCACATGTATTAATGACAGAACCTCAACTTCGTTTGGCACCAATTTATCAGGACTATATTGCTGGTGGGTTAGATGGTAATTGTGAAGATAAAGTCTGACAGAAAGGTGAGAGCTTACCTTTGGATCAATGCTTACCATCTAACCTTCAGGATACTTGTGACTTTCTATAAGTTTCAATATTTCTCAGCTAATAAAAGAAGAGACTTTCATTTAAATTCATCATTTTGAGAGGTACTTAGTATTGCAATAGGTAAAAGCAAATTTTATGACAATGTTTGGTGTCCAGGCTAACTCATTATTACTAATATTTTCTAGATGGAAACAATAAAATAGGATAATTAACATGGGATTCAGTACTGGAGTTTTCAGGGCTGTAGTCTTCCACTTCCAATGGACACCATGGTGAAGGAGTGAAAGCGTGGAATTTTCCACAGTGAAAAGTCTTTTTGCACATTTCTTGTCCTTCCCCTGTGCAGTGTTTCCTGTATTTGAGTTGCCCACAAGCCATTACTGCTCCAGGTGCAGTTGAAACTACAACCCCAGCAGGAGGAGAGAGCCTCTTAACAGCATATTCTAAAGAGGATAAGGCCCATGTGGGAGTCTTAGTTTGGTGTGATGTATGGCATTGTTTCAGAACAGCCAATACTGTGCCTATTGCACTAGCACATTTTGTACCAAGGCAGAGTTGAAAAGCTTCATCCAACTACAGGGAAATCCATTTATCCCTGTGGCAGCAACTCTCCCATGACAGGAACAGCAGGAAGGTGGCTCACAGCAGGGCTTGTCACAATAGCTTAAACAGTCCAGAGAACCGTGCTGCTCAAGTGACCTGCACCTGGTTGGTTGTTCCACACAAGTTAGGCCCTGCTCATGTCCAGAGCTTGTTACCACCTGCCATCATGCCAAACTCTCAGATGTTTCAGATGAGTCATTCTTCTACTTTGGGATAAGTAAATATATTTTACTAGTTCTTTTGTGATTTTTGTTTTTGAAATGTGGTATATGCAAATAGTTGTTGTTAAGGTGTTTTGTGTTTTGTTGTTTCTACCCAAATTTACCACAAAACAAACATATATCATAAGTACAGACCTATTGCAGAAATCTATTGCCACAGAGAAGTATCTCAGTTATGTATGGCAATGGTTCTCAAACTTGAATGGGCATTAAAGTCACCTGGTGGTGATTTGTTAAAATATGTACCACCAGTGTGTCTGATTCATGGGGTCTGGAGTAGAACCAGGTGATACTGATGTTGCTGGTCCAGGGAACCCACTTTGAGAAGTACTGATGTATAGAACTATGGGTTCTGTTTGGAGCAGGTAGTAAGATTACGTGGGCACTAGTTCCTTGTCTAAGATATCATGGTAATTTTTATATGTCAAGCCCATGGACATGCGGGGCTTACTTGTTCCCTTGTTTTTAGCTTTCAGAAGTGGAATAGGTTTGTTCCACCGTGGTCTTTCTCTTCGCCTACCACCTTCTCTCCAGTGGCAGTGGTTGAGAATCACCTAGAAAATGACCAATTGTTTTGGAAAACACAGATTCAGGACTGCTCAGAGAGTGAAACAAGAACTTAGTAACAAACTTAATAATGAAAGTACGCTTTTCACTATTTTCAACTCAAGATTGTATAAAATATTAAGGTTGTGTTCGCCTTTGTTTTTGAAAGGAGTAGTAATCACTTTCCTGTTTGTCTTTCTTTCTTTCTTTCTTTCTTTCTTTCTTTCTTTCTTTCTTTCTTTCTTTCTTTCTTTCTTTCTTTCTTTCTTTC
>PVKE010001210.1:63207-106850 GCA_004027555.1 Craseonycteris thonglongyai | reverse complement strand
GGCCCCGGCCCGTGTGGACCCATATGCTGAACTGGGGAGTGCCCCCAATTCAGTTCTCTCTCTCTCTCTCTGTCAAAACCCATAAAATAAATAAATAAATAAATAAATAAAGACCACAGTAAATTTTTTCAATTACTTATTTTTATTTATTTATTTATTTTTTTGAGAGGAGGTGAGAGAAGGGGGAGGTCCCAGAGCAGTCTCCATAGTTGTACATCATTAGTGGTGACATGGTTTCATTCCACACAGGTGGATATGGGGCCCCGTGGGGCAGGAACTGAATCAGGGGCCTCCTGCCTAGGAGGTGAGAATCTTTGCTGCCATCCTGGCAGTTACCAGTTAAGCTGCAGTTCAGCATCTGGGTTTGCACGAGTCGGGCTGGGAATCAAACCCTGGACCTCACAGTTGCCAGGCAAGTACTCAACCTGCTGAGCTATTCCAGCATCCCTCTGCTCTTAAAACAATAGAAAGAAGAGAGGAGAGAGGGAGAGAGAGAATATGAATTCATGAAATAAATGAGTTTTAGTTCATGGATTTTTGAATAAATTGCTTTATTGTCAATGGGCTGTGGTAAGTCCTAGTTCCAACTAGTCTATTCAGAGTCTTTCTGCATGTTCCAGTTAGATGTTCTCGTGAGATTTTTGGTGAAATTCAAGAAAGGCAGAAATCTATGTCTGAAGTCAAGAAAACGGACTATTTTCAAATTTTTGTAGCTGATATACTAAGTTTGCTAACGTTCTTTTCATCATTTTATGTTGTCACCATTCCAAAAAATAAATAAATAAATAAAATCATTTCCAAAATACAGCATTTAGAGCAAGGGCTTAAGGAGCAATTTCAAATCTGTAAGCTTTGTCGCTGCAAAAAGCCCACTAGGCAATGCCCGGCGATCTTAACATTGCGAGTGTTGGTAGGGTGTGGTCTGCATCTGGACCCCCCTATTCCTGCTCCAGCCCTGGATCTCAGCGGGGTCGCAGGGTGGCTGGGACTGACCCACCCCATGGAGCACAGGGGTGTGAGTGGGGCCTGTATTCATTCACTTCTCCAGGACAGAGAACCAGGGACGTCAGCGGATAGTCCGTCGCGTGTCCCTTTGGTGAGAGGAGATGGAAAAGCCAGAAGTCAGCTGTACAATGACAACGTGTAATGACACCAGGTGACGATCATCAGATGTGTTCATCGCCACAAGGAAGACACTGTTGCCTTGAGGACCCAGTCCCCGGGGCCAGATTTTCTCTGGGACGGCTTCTTCTGCGTTTCTGTGGCCGACCTACCCCCATCCCCTCACCCCCTTAGGACTGACCGCCTTTTCTCCACCGATAACCCATTAAATTAGCTCCAATGGAGGCTGAATGTCTAGAAGCTCATTCTCTCTTTAAGGTAATTGCAGGTTATGCTCTGATGCTTTGTGGGTTTCGTTTCATGGTTTTCCTCTTTGGGAGCAGCTTGGTTCCCCTCATTTCCAAATTCCTGGGGTAGCGTAGCTAGGAAAAGGGGGGATTTCACTGTTCAGTGTATGCATCACCTGTGCCCACTACGTTCCTGATAAATGTTCTCTTTCCCCACGTGTGCGGGACGCGTTCATTCCTCACCTAAGTGACGTATGGAGGCTCTTTGTGTGTGTGTGTGAGTGTGCATGTGTATGAGCGCATGTGTGTATGTCCAGCATCATGCAGGGTTCTAGCACCAGGCTGCTTATCCATGTGCTGTTGGAGGGTTTTCTCTGGGTGGACAGAAGACCACCTCCCCCTGCCCCCAGCACAATGTTGCTGAGTGTTGGAACATTTTCCCGAGGGCGCTCTCTTAAGAACGGAGACAGGGGAAGCTGCGATGGCTCAGAGGGTTAAGCGCTCACGTTGCTACCCTAGGATCTGAGAATCGAGTCCCGGTCCCGGCCCGTGTGGACCCATACGCTGCACTGGGGTGTGCTTCCTGTGCAGGAGGCCCCCAGTTCAGTTCTCCCCCCCCCCCCCCCCCCCCCCCCCCCCCCCCGGTTCAGCCCTGGCTAGAGGGGGCATGCCTCCCATGCAGGAGGCCCCTGGCTGGTTCCTGCCCTGCACGGCCCCTGCCCACCTGTGTGGAATGAAACCGTGTTGAAAACTGATGACGTACAACTGTGGAGACGGCTCTGGGCCCTCCTCCTTCTCTCTGTCTCTCTCTGTCTCTGTCATAAAGAATACGAATGAATGGTTGAAGTAACGAAGAATTCCTGACAGGCAGGGAAGAACTCGGAACAAGACCAGCTGTTCTTAAATGGTGGTGGGTGCCTGAACCCTGGTGGAACTAGTGGGGGAAAAAGGGAACATGGGGAATATTCAGACAAAGAGAGAGAGTTTGGTGCAGATGCTAAAAATATAAGTTTTAGAGTCTGATAGGATGTGAATCTGCCGCTTCACAGCTGTGTGACCTTGACTAAGTTGCTTAACCTCTCTGTGCTTTGACTCTGTCATCTGTAAGAAGCAGGTAAACATCTACCTTGAAGTTATATAGTGTTATGCTGATTAGATAATGTGTGTAAGTGCCTGGCGCAGAGCAAACATCCCATGGAAGGTCATTGGTTATGATTAGCGACAGGGGAAGGACAGGGAGGTTTGGAGGGACACCACTTTTAGGGACTTTGGAAGCGTGTCTGGTGCCACCTTGCCCCGGGCCTGTGACCATCAGTTTCTTCCCTGTCTTGGCCTAGACGCCCTGGAGCCCCACATTGGTCACGGATCTCTCCGGTTTCCAGAAGTGGCAGCAACAGCTGTCTGCCAGGAGGTGGCAGGGGTGGGGCTGGCGCTAGTGGCGTTGTTGCTGGGTAGCATTCAAGTCGGGGGTGGGGGAGGTGGGGAGCAAAGGATCCTGGGTGGTAGAGTAGTGCCACCGAACCGTTGGCGTATTTCAAGGTGGTCAGACCTCCAACCCCTCCCCCCACGAGGGCAGAGGAGCTGAGCCCAGACCAGATGTTTCCTCCCTTTCACTATGAATGGATGGCTTGGGGACATGGGAGGAAGGGAGGGGGAAGTCACAAGGGTGGAGAACGAATGCCTTCTCCCCCTGGGGTCTGCAGGCATGGCATGTGTACCCCATGAAGTTCTGGGGAGCACCCCGTGAGTGCTAATTGCAAGACCAACGCAGGGCAGGGGTGTGGGACCTGGGAGCTCCGTGGGAGGGAACTTGGGGGGTGGGGGTTGTTGTGCTGGAAATGGCTACCTTACTCGGGGACAGAGAGAATACAAATGGCTTTGTGTCCCCTGCACCGCTGGGAAATGGGCCTCAGAGGTACAGCCAGTGGCTGGGAGGATCCCAGCAGCTTCCAGGGCTGCTATGGGTGTCAGTTGTTCCATCTGTAAAGTGGGGAGAACATGAATACCCGTCCAGGTGGCTTGGCTGCCTCACTGGGGGGTACTTCCTGATCAGTCAGTTTTCACAAACGTGCGGGATCAGCGCGAATGAGGTCTCACGGGGCGGGGGAAGTACCTACTAGGCGCCTTCCACCTGCTGTGCCCGCGGCAGGGGCCTCGGCTACAGGACAAGTGCACCTTCACCCTCAAATTGTTGTGGGTGCCCAGGAAGCCCTTCCCGGCCAGAGTCTGAGAGAAGCAACTGAAAGTGCTTCGGGCTCAAGATCTTGGGCGCCGATCAGTTATGTTGGAGACTTGGGCTGCATCTCCTGCCCTGAGATGCATCTTCTTTTCTCACAAGAAGGGCCGAGAGGCACCGGGGACCCCAAGAGCGGGTCCCGCTGAGTCGGGCACATGTTTGGTTCTTGGTAGTCATCCCAGTTTCCGTTTCTAAAGGCCAAGGAGCTGCCTGAGCCCTGCCGGACACCCGACCAGCCCAGCAAGGTTGGCTGAACAGGGGCAGAGTGCCCCTCAGGGGCAGTGAGCGCCCGGTCCTGGGGGGATTCGACAGAAACAGCGCCTTTCCCCCCACCGCCCGCGCACCTGCTCAGCCCTTCCAGTAGTGACCGTGATCAGTGCAGCAGCCGTGACAGTTACTGCCCCCACTTTACAGATAAGGAGACCGAGGCTCTGGGGAGTCAGAGGCCCTGGTGTCACAGCTCCAGAGCAGCCTTCCTAAAGCTCAGATGTCACACTGCTCGTGACAGGCATGGGCCACCAGAGCTGACACGTGGTCCCCTGAGGTGGAGCCGCACTGGACGGCAGTGAATTTGTTCCCAAAGGGGAACGCCTTGCATTAAATCTCAGAGAAGCTCCCCTTGCGTGAGCCCTGACCCCCCACCCCCTCCACACGTGACTGGGCGCATGTCCTGCGTGGGCTCACTCTGCGGTCACCAGCCAGAGGGACAGGGCCAGCGCAGCTGGGGGAGGGGCAGCTGGAGGGCAGGCTGGGCGTCGCGCTTTTATCCTTTCAGAATAGTGACACTGAATGGTGTGTAAGAGAGAGACGAGGGGCAGAGAGAGAGATGGAGAGAGACACAGAGAGAGAGAGACGGAGAGACAGAGAGACAGACATGGAGACAGAGAAAGAGACAGAGAGATAGAAAGAGACAGAGAGAGACAGAGAGATGGAGAGATAGAGAGATGGAGACAGAGAAAGAGACAGAGAGACAGGGAGAGAGACAGAGACAGAGAGACAGAGAGAGAAGAGAGACAGAGAGAAACAGAGAGAGACAGAAAGACAGAGACAGAGAGAGACAGACAGAGAGAAGGAGCAACAGAGAGAAAGAGACAGAGAGAGACAGACAGAGAGAGAAAGTTTTCAGGGGGGTAGAGTATTGCATTTGTATAAATCTCTTTCTTTTTATTTCTTTTTTTTTCAGCAAACCACAGGCTAGCTACACATTCTTTGGCTGTTTCCTGAGGATGAACTTGAGATTTTGTGGGGAGAGGGGAAAAAAAAGAAGAAGAAAGAAAACAGTGGGGGTGGGAGAAGTGAGACACACACACACACACACTGGGCTCCCGGCAATAAGGAAGTGAGACGAGATCTTTTTCATGGACGGGCTTAACTCAGCCTGGCCGAACTTCCGCTCTCCATTCAGCAGCATTCAAAGTTCACCTTCTGACCATCCAAGGCAGCTGGCTGCCTGCCCAGGAACTAGCAGTTTGAGATCATCCGCCAACCACAGGCAACTGTGTGCTCACAAGAACCTCCTTTCCCTGTAACAACCGAAGCCACCGAAAGAGGCTGCAATCCGAAAGGATTGGGGTCTTTACTGGGTGCCCGATGGAGGTGCACGGGACCCCCACCTTCTCCCAGGGCTCTTGCTTCCCAGCAGACTGGGGGATGGGCTCAGAAGTCATGCAGACAGAGCACGCAGGGGACACCCCCCTGCCAGGAGGTGCAGTCTGGGTAGTGTCCCTGCTGCCTTAAAATCACGCGGGCGGCCCCAGTTTGGAACTCTTCCTGTGGGGGCTCTGAGCCGTGAGCCGAGGCCTGTGGCCTGGGAAAGTGCCGGTTTCACTCTGGATGGGCGTTGGTGGAGGAACCGGGAGGCATGCAAGCGGCTGTCCCTTGAAAATTGGCCTGGGGGTCCCCGGGGGGTCTGTCCCTGCAGTGAAGAGGCCGGCGCCTGAAGTCTCCTTCGAACCCTTTAATTTGGCTGTGCCTCAGTTTCCTTGTGGGTGAAGAAGGGGGCATGACAGCTCTGTGATCACTCCATGAACTAATGCAACAGGCATAGCCACCCAGGGCAGCCACCCGGGACCCGGGGGTGCTCCCTGGGAGACCCCCGATGCACGGTTTGGACAGAAAAGCCACAGCTCTGGAGCTTCAGGCTTCCAGGCCTGGTGGCTGCGACAGCATGTTGATTAGGGGCCCGGAAGAGGCGAGATATGCAGCTCGCCAGGCCTAGATCCTGAAGGAGGGAAGGTGGCGTGGGGGTTGCGCGGGAGGGGTGCAGACACCGTGGGAGGCTGAGCTGTTCCTCGATTTCCCCCTCTTCTCCTGCAGCCCTTTCTAGAGGAAGACCAAGGCAAAGGTGAAGGGACATCATTTTCCTGTCCCCACCCAGGCCCCCCTGGTCCCCACACTTGGATGGGTTACCAGGGGTCCCCAAACACCCAGGTTTTAGCATGTCTGGGCCCAGAGGCAGGGGCGTGGGGGACGTGACCGTCCGCGTGCCTCCCCACTTCCGGGTGGGCGTCTGTCCTGATTTGGGGACAGCGTGTTGTGGGGCTGCTTTCCGCCCCTTGCAGCTGCTGCACTGCTGGACCCGCTCCGGGCACTGGGAACGGACGCGGAAATACCAGTGGGCTTTGTTGGGGTGGATTACTCACAGCAAAGGAATGACATCCACTTCGCTGGACTTTCTAGGAACTCGCTTGCAGCTGCAGCATCCTGGTCTAACGACCTCGCTCCAGCACAGAGGCCGCTGAGCGGAGGCCTGAGGCCGGGGAGGGGGAGGGCAGCCCCGAGTGGACATAGCCAGGGCAGGGCACCCCACCAGGGCTCGGTGGGCACAGGAAGGCAGAACCCCGGCTCCAGGGCTGAACCACAGGGACAAGAGTCTGGAACAGCGCCAGGAGCTCTGATGCTCAAGGTCACTCTGCCTCATTTAGTCCTCACTGCCCACCCCAGGCCTAGGGGTTCTCATTGTGCACTTTTTTACAGATGAAATGGGGAGCCCTAGCGAGACCAGGAAGTTCTTCTGAGTTTACCCCATGAACAGACGGGAGAGCTAGGGATTCAGTCCACGTCTGCTCATTTGCAAAGCGTATGGCTTTAGCTACTAGACTGTGTTTGCTCTGTTCTTTGCTAGCTTCCCTCTTATGAGGATGAGAGATTAAGCGCTCCCTGAGGGGAAAAGCCACGTTGTCTCTGTCTCTACGAGATACCTGGAACGCATTTGAAAGCGCGGTGGCCAGAAGGTGCTGAGACCATAGGGCCCAGCTCCCTGGAGGCCACAGCTGCCCTCACCTCCCTGTCCTCTCTGAGCATCTCGTATGCAAATGAGAGGCTCTGCTGGAGGCTCTGATAGTCCGGTTGTTTTCCAATCAGGAGGTTCCCGTTAGCCAGTTTCAGCAGCCCACCTTCCAGGCAGCTGCATTCTGTAGAGCAGGGGTCCCCAAACCGGGTACCAGCCGGGGCCTGTTAGGAACCGGGCCCCACAGCAGGTGGTGAGCGGCAGGTGAGTGAGCGAAGCTTCATCTGTACTGACAGCCGCTCCCATTGCTCACGTGACCGCCTGAGCTCCGCCTGTCAGATCAGCGGCGGCATTAGATGCTCACAGGAGCGTGAACCCTACTGTGAACTGTGCATGTGAGGATCTAGATTGTGGCTCCTCATGAGGATCTGATGCCTGATGGTCTGAGGTGGAGCTGAGGCGGTGATGCTAGTGCTGGGGAGCGGCTGCAGATACAGATGCACATGAGCAGAGAGGTTTACCTGCACAGAGACCATCATCAATCCATTGCTTGCAGACTCATATCAACACCCAGGCTCAGGGCTCCCACTGATTCCGCGTTATGTTGAGTTATGTAATTATTTTATTATTATTTTGTGTGTACAATGCAAAAGCACACAGTAAATGTAATGCACTCGAATGATTCTAAACCCTCCCCCCAATCCGTGGAAAAATTTTTTTCCACAAAACCGGTCCCTGGAGCCAAAAAGATTGGGGACCACTGCTATAGACTATGGCATGGGCCCATCTCTGGTCCAAGTTACTGTGGCCAGGGTGGCAGGGTCACATTGTACAGAGCATATGGATTCAGTTTTGTTAACCCTGAAGCTCCAGAGACCAGAAGCTCCGAGATATTAAGCAACTTGCCTGAGCTCACATTTAGAAGTCAGTGGAATCTAAAATCTAGACTCGAATAGAAAGTTTTCTGGTTCTAAAGCCTGAGAATGTCCTACCTCCCAAGATAAATGTAATGGTGTTTGATTTGGTTTTTGCATTGAGAGTCATGAATTACATTTGAAATCACAGGAAAATTCCAATTTCTATAAGGTGTTGCACTCAGCAGATATTGTTTTGATCTTGACCCTTCCTTCCATCATGCTGAAGGAATGAAAACATATTACCAGGAGAGGGTTAAAATTAAATCAAACCCTAATCTGACATAGAACGTCTCGATTGATGATAATATTATTAATAATAGTATTGTTAATTAATCACATACTAATTACTGCTATTTGGACAAAAGATGAAAACAATGGAACTGCTAACAATCATACTGCAAAAACCTGTTTAGAATAAAACTGATACAAGTGCCCCGGCCATCGGGATAAGAGACTTTAGCTTCCATCACCTTGCGATGTGACCTGGGACAAGGCAATGTCCCTCTGGGGTCCAGCCAATGACAGGCTCACCCCTCAAATGAGGGGCTCAGTCTAAGCAACCTCTATGGCTCCTTCCGGCTCCAACATCCTGCAGATCTAGGAATTTGGTTTTGTAGCCACAAAGGGGGCTGAAGAAAGCATGGACAGTGAGGACGATAGAGAGACCAGATGTCCCTCACCCAGCCATTGGAGTGGCACCCATAGAACCTGGCTGAAGGGGTTACACAGAGAGGTTCTTGCTACAAGGCTTGAAGGCTTTCCATCCAAACCAGGTGAACCGGTAGACCTGTAGGGGTTGAGAAGTATCCTCCATGGCAGGGCTGACAGCCACCGGTCATACCTGTGGCCACGCCCACTTCCTTCCATCTCATCTGCTGGATTCTATGGGCAGCAGAATTTTCACCTGCACAGGCAGTTGCTGATGGCCGGGTCTAGGTGGTCACTGTTACCTCACTGGCTGCTTACATGGTGGGCGGGAGGAGCTTCCTCAGGTTGCCTATGGCCTGTAGCTGTTCAGAGCATCGCCAGAACAATGGCTGACTTCCGTGACAAGAATGTGTCAAAACCAATTGACTCTTTAAGGGAGAAACTTATTTTAGGGTGTCTTATAAGCTTGTGCAAGTATGTTTTGTGGAATAAAAAAAACGGTCAGAAAACAACCCAAGTAATGCCTCCCAATAACAAGTACTCTGTAAATGTTAGCACGTTGTTATTAATATCAGAGCTCACAGAACAAGATTAAAATAATGATGAGATCCAAACTCTACTGATCCTTCCAAGACCAGCTTAGATACTTTTCTTCCAGGAATTTTTCCTGGACTCCTCAACCTGTATTCAGCCTATATCCATTCATTTATTCATCCATCCATCCAATACTTTTCCAGGGCTTGAGGTTCTAGGTGTTGAGGCTGTCATGGCAAACAAGAGTCAAGGTCTGTGTCCTTATGGATTTTGTGTTCTGGTGGGTGGAGACAGATAATAGACCGTTTGCAAATTAAAACGAGCAAAAGACAACATTCAATCTGCCAGTCAATCAAATATTGACTGAGCACTTACTATGTGTAGTTTTAAGTATAAGATTGATAATGTTGAATAAGACAAACGTTGTTGCTCAACTGAAGGCGCTTTCCTTTTAATGAAGAGACAGACAAGGAACACATGAGTAGAAATGTTTAGATATGGCAAAGGTCTGAAGCAAATGAAATGGGTATTTGCTTGTGGTCAAGGGGGGAGGGGAGAGGGTGTGGTTTTATCCAATAATTTCTAGGTCATACAAATGACAACTCTTCTACTGCCCTCACTGTCTCACACGTTTTCCTACTTCGTCTTGGTAAAGACCACTCCTCTTCAAATATCGTTCCGTCACTGGCTTCACTATAGGAGCCCCCTCCTGTATTTGAGGGATTTCTTAACTGACTTTAGCAGAGAACAGGGAAAACTGCTCTTGAACTTGATCGAGGATGGGTCTGTCCGCAGTGTCTCCATTACACAGGTCTTAAGAATCTGGGGTCGGGATGCCGGGATTGCTCAACAGGTTGAGCGCTTGCCTTGCAACCATGAAGCTCAGGGATCGGATCCTGTTCCCGGCCCGTGTAAACCCACCCGCTGAACTGTGGCACAGCTGGTAACAACCAGGATGGCAGCGAAGGTTCTCACCCCCCATGCGGGAGGCCCCCAGCTTGGTTCCTCCCTGCATGGCCCCACGTTCACCTGTGTGGAATGGAAACCACGTCACAACAAAAGACATTCAACTGTGGAGACGGCTCTGGGCCCTCCCCCTTCTCTCTCTTTCTCTCTTACCTCCTCTCAAACAATAAGATAAACCTTTAAAAAAAGGATCTGGGGGTCTGTGGGAGCAGGACAGGGGAGGGTGAGTAGTGCATTTAGGGTGGGGGTGTGTACTGCAGGGTGACACGCTGCAGATGTGCTAGAATGTGAAGGCATGGCTTCCAGTGGAAAGCACAAGATGGCATGACCAACAGCTGAAAGCAAAGCCCGCCTCTCTCCCAACCTGGCTGTCTGATGACCAGTCCCAGCTCCTCTACGGCCTCACCTCTGTAGCACGCTCTGCTAGACCGCTTTTCTTGGGAACTTGAGGCTTATAGCACCGATGCAAGATAAAAGGGACAAAGACAGTTATCTCTGAGAGGGAGGAAACAGAGAGAAAGGTCGAAGGTCTTATCTAAGGCCATTCAGGAAGCCGGTAGCTCTCCTTCAGTCCCTTGTTCTTTCCCCCACCGTTTGCCAGACCTGCATGAAATAAGCACCCATTCTTCACCCGCGTGTGTGTTCAGAACAGTTCTCTGACTTGGGGATTTTTCTGTGAAGGATGAACCTTCCTCCTCCGACTCCCGAGCTGCAGCTTCGCATTCCACCACTTCAGCTCTGCTTCCCACACCTTCCTCTTGGGTGGTGGGAAGGAACCAATGGCCGTGGGCAGTATGGGAGGTGCTACTTGGGGCGACAGCTCGGTCCCGCTGGCCTTGATTACGGATCGGTGCACACGAGCTGCCAAGCACGCCCTGCTCGGCACCGTGTGTGGACCAGAAAGCCTCCACGAGGGCGCTGATCAGAAAGGACAGCGCTGGTGGGTCAGGCCTGTGGAGACCTCCCCTGGGCCCTGAGCCTCTTCTGTGTTCCCCTCCTGGGTTTCCCTCTCTTCTGAAAGACGCACGCCAGGCCCCGGCCTGTGCAAATCCATGTGTGAACTGCGGGGCAGCTGGTAACTGCTGAGATGGGGTCCAGGCTTCCGGCCTCCCGTGTGGGAGCTCCCAGTTGGGTGCCTGCCCCACGCAGCACCACATCCGCCTGTGTGGGGTGAAACCATGTTACAACTAGTGATGCACAACTATGGAGACCGCTCTGGGCCCTCCCCTTTCTCTCTCTCTCTCACCTTCTCTCAAACACAGAGCCCACCATATCCGTCCCCTGTCTTGGCCGCCTGCTAAAACCCCTTCGTCATCTAAGGATCAAGCCTCCACGTGGCTGAGAACGACTTGCCTGAGATAGACGGTCCCTCCTGCTTAGGTGACCAGCATTGTGTCAGATCAGCGCCCCTCCCCCGCTCTTGGACTCTAGTCACCCTGCTGGCCTCGGGGGGTTGTGCAGACTGTACCCAGGACTGGAACACTCTTCCCTCCTGTCCCCACCGGCTCAGCTTGAGTCTCTCTTACTTTGCTCTCAGACCTCCGTTGGCATGTCGTTTCCGTTGGCTTCTCAGACAAGAGGGACTATTCCGTGGCAGTCCCTCCCCAGCATTCTTGCCTGATGTCCCCAACTCTGCTTCGGTGGCCCCGTGCAGGGGACTCTATGACTCTCAGGACAGCCTGTTCAGTCTTAGGCGGCAGCCTGGCTCATGGCCAGGTGCTCAGAGCCCACCCACTCAGCCTTCGTGTCCTCATCTGTAAATGGGGGTCACCGCACGAAACGCCCGCTTTACCAGAATGCTGTTGTGGTGGAGGGACACCAGACATGTGACCCCTGGTGCCTGACACCACGCGTGAGCTGTCACTACCATCCTCAACGTCACCACGGAGGGTGAAGCCATCCTTACACCGTGTTATGTCGATTTCTCTGTTATGTCTGGTCCAGAATGAGTGTGACCCGGCCCCCACGACAGCCACCGGAATCTGAAGACAGTGTCCTGTTGAATCTGAACTTCTCGTCTCCAGCTTACCACGGGACAGATGCTGAGCCGCTTCCTGCATCTCCCCGTTTAGGCCCCTGTCTGAAGAATTCCCTGGTCCATGTTTCCTCCCTTCTCAGGACATCCTAGAGGTGAAGAAGGTGCTGGTTCAAACAGACCCAGAGCTGCAGGCATCAGGGTAGAGAGGGACGAGGAATTATGTAGCCTCTGGATTCAGCCAAGGAGCAAGGAGCTTTCGGGGCTCCAGCCACGAACTTCCAAGAAAGACGTTCACTGTGAGATGGGAGCTGGAGGACACATCGTGGGCAGGGCAGGCCTGATCACAGGGGTTGTCGATCCGTTCCCATCTGCCTCTTCTCTTGCCTGTTTTTAAAGGCTGTACGTAAATCAGGTGCCAGGACCTACGTACCGCTCCAGCTTAGACATAGAATGTCCCACCTGTACGATCACCAAAGCCGTGTGGATCCTCTTGTCAGATCTAAGCATTCTTTCGTCCTTCCTTTCCAAGGCCCTTCCTCTCCTGAGTTAATATACCAACTTCGTTCCTGCTACAGTGTCCATGACTAAGTCCCGTTCCCCCACCCGCTTGCCATCCACGGTACCCCTTCCCCAAGGCACACGCGAAGGGCTGAGCCATAAACGGCAGGACCTACCAGAGTTCATTGTGAGCAGGCGGAGAGCTCCCCGAGGCCTCCCCAACTCTCACCACGCAGCTTCCTAGTCCGCCTGTGCCTGAAGCCAACCAACCCCACAAATAGCATCTGATAAAAAGGAATAGTGACCCATCAGTTAATATGAAGACCGCCACCTACTGGCCCTACGGATGTGTTCACCAAGTCGTGAGTACTGCACAAACTTTCCTGATTGGATTGTCTGAGTGAGGACAACCAGTTGTCTCCCCGGTTCCTTTCCTCGAGTAGTCCTTTTACTACTACTACTACTACTACTACTACTACTACTACCACCACCACCACCACTACTACTACTAGATTCTTTAATGCACACCACATTTCACAAAGCCTTTGAGCTGGAAGGGATCTTCAGAGGGTACAGCTGTTGTAAGCCACTAACACTTTAGTATAAATGAACTCATTTACCACCATTAGTGCAAACATTGAGCTGAAATTCCAAGGAGATGAAAGATGACAAAGCAGTTGCTTGTCGTTCTTCCTTCCTCCCTCCCTCCCTTTCTTCCTTCCTTCCTCCCTCCCTCCCTCCCTTCCTTCCTTCCTTCTTTCCTTCCTATCTTCTTCCCTGTCTTTTACTTCCTTTTCTTTTTTCTTTTTCTTTCCTTTCTTTTCTTTTCTCCCTTCTTCTTCTCCTTCGCCTTCTCCCTCTCCCTCTCTCTCTCTCTCTCCCTCTCCCTCTCCCTCTCCCTCTCCCTCACTCTCCTTCTTTCATCGAATACAGAAGTCTGGCTCAAAAAACAAAATCTCACCTGTGGACAGGGAAGGATGGAAAAGCACTTTCATTTACCAAGACATAGTTGTGACCTGTGGAGGTTTTAAAAAAGTGTTCATCCACCGACCTGACTTACTCAGTCGCATCTCATTTATGCCTGTTTCTGACTCTGAACCAGATGCAGATCCCCCCGAAACTCCGATCTTGGGGCAGCGTAAATATCTTTGGCATAGCCTTGCGCACATTTCAGGTGTGGTGTGCTGGTGTCACGTGGGCCCGTCTGGCCTCTGGTCAGGGGCTATGGCTTCCTGAAGACGTCTGGCTTCTCTCTCTTACTGTCTGGCCTGTGCATGAAGTCTGAGTTTCACGCTGGTCACCCCACCAGCTGCGTTCATTGGTTAGGGCTGACTGTAGGGGTGTGGGGGGTGGGGAGGTCCATGCTAAGGTCAGAAGACATTCTAGATCCGTGTGGGGGCCGCAAGAGGGGAGAACATGGTTTGCCAGCGAGAGGGAAAATGTCCCTAAGAACACGGGCAGAATCTTGAGGTGAACTTCAGGCATGAACTACTTTAAGGGAATTGACTTCCATGTCTTCGTTCCCATCTTGTGACAGTCCAACTGGAGGGTCCTGCTCTTTGTCGATAGCCTTCAGGCCACTTTACAAAAAAGAAAGAAAAATTTCTTATCCATCCCAAAACTTACTACGGTGCATCAGGCCAAGTACAAAACTGCCCATGGCATCAAAGGAGAACTACAAACATTAATGAAGACAACACCAGTCTTGGAAGCTTTGCGTCTTTCTCTGTCTTACACGTATTTCTGTTAAGGGCAAAGCATGTCATTAGACACAACATACTCTGGCCCATTGGGAGGATATTTGGAATTCAGATATATTGTGAGGCTATATACTGACATGAAAGTGATCGTTTTTCTTTAACGAGTCTTCCCATTCATCCCCCAATGATTGTCAAAGGACATACCTGTGTTGCCAGCATGTAAATCCCACGAAAGTAAAATGAATGAAAATAGGAAATATTAAAGAAATATTCTTCATTCAGTTGATAAATTCATGGTAAAACTTCAAATTCTATCTCTCTATCCAGTCTCTATATCTATCTACTTTTCTATCTATCAATCTCCTGTATATCTATCTATCATCTATACATCTGTCATCTATCTAGCTATCTATCTACATCTACCTAATCATCATCTATCTAATTATCTAGAATCTATCACCTTAGAATTAAAATGTAGAATGTTTGTCATGGGGATATATATTAACACACATTGATTTGGATTTAAAAATAAAGACTTCGGTGGGTTTTTGAGTCTGTTTTTGGGACAGAGAAGAAATCCATCCTGGATGATTAATTTTACAGTGATGACCACCTTCAATGATTAGGCTAAATTGTAGCTATTGTTCATAAATTGGATGTGCTAAGTCTCTAGCATTTAAAAGTTGGGCAGCAATAAAAAGAAAGCATATGATAATATAAAGTAATTTATTAGTAAGTCTTGGCAAACGTGTGCTGAAATGAACATTTCAATGTACCTCTTTCTAAGCATATCAACTTAGAGGGCACCTCTAAGAAAAAGAATAACAAGGATAAATAATCATTTGATGAGTCTTGGGAAAGATGGTTAGGTGACTTCTCAGACACAGAGAAAGTTAATGATTGCAAAGAATGTATAAGAGATATTAATAAGTCAGATGCTTTCCAATTCTTTGCTTTCAATGATATCAGAGGAGAACCTAATCGAGTTGTCAGCTGATAGATTATTAAAAATAATTCCTGATGATAGAGCAGTATGTTATTTTTGGCATAGAACTTGGAAAGAGTTCAGAGAGTTAAATCATATTGCTATAATAAAACTCCCTCCAAACTTATTTATGTGAACCAAGTTTCCCAGCACTACTTCTATAAAAATGAAAAGCAGGACTAGAATGACTACTGCTGCCTGTCTAATTCTAGTCACAAGGGATGCCATGCCTGGGCACATCATTAAAATAAAAAGCCCATCCATCTCTTTCATTAAGAGATCATTTTCTAAAAAAAAATTTAATTGAAGTCTTTTTTGAGAAAACAGATTCCCATGCAGTTGTAAGAAATAATCCACAGACGTCCTGTGTACCTTTCACCCAATGGTCACATCTTGCAATGCTATCCGTCATACACTATAGTCCAATAGCATAACCAGGACATGGGCACGGATACAGTCAAGATACAGAATAATCCCATCCCCGTGAGGGTGCCTCATGTTACCCTTAAACAATCACACTTCCCCCTTTCCATCCTGCCCCTCCTTAACCACCCATTCTCCGTGGCTATAATTGAGTCACGTCAAGAATGTTGCAGGATAGAATCTTATGCGATGCAATGCTTTGGGATTGGCTTTTTCCACACAGCAATATTCTCTGGAGATTCATGCAGGTCGCTGTATGTATCAATCGTCCGTTCCTTTTCATTGCTGAGTGGTATTCCATGGTATGCAGGTGCCAGTTCATTGAACCATTCACACAATGGGGTGGGCACCTGGGTCATTTCTAGGTGAGGGCTGCTGTAAACATTCTCAGGCAAGGGGTTGTGTGAACACAAGTTTCCAATTCTCTGGGAGAAATATCCCAGAGTGTAATTGCTGGGTCATGTAGTAGTTGCATATTCAGTTAAAACAAACAAACTACCAAACTGTCTTCCAAAGTGGCTTTGCCGTTTTATATTCCCTCCAGCAATGCGTGAGGGTTTTGACATTTGGTGGTATCATTTCTTTTGTACACGTTATTTTGCTATGTACTTTAAGTTTTAGGATAGGTTTAGACAAGAGCTGCAAAGTTACAACAATACCGAGCGTGTCATGAAAGCTATTGCTAAATGACTGAAAGATGGAGTTCCTCCCTCAGTTTCCCCTGCTGCTCACATCTTCCCTTTGTGTAGTACCTTTGTCGCAAATGAGCTTCCAACACGGACACATCACTTTTAACGAAACTCCACCGTTTGGTCAGGTTTCACTCGTTTGTGGCTAGCATCCTTGTTCTATTCGGGAATCCCACCCAGGGGACCACGTTACATTTTCTTGTCACGTTTCCTTCCCCCTCGCTGGTCTATTTCTGTTTCTCAGGTCTTTCTCGTGTGTGACGACCTTAGCAAGGTCATCCAATACAGTCAGAATGTCAGAGAGTTTTGAGGTGGGCTGGCCAGGTATTTGCACAACATCCCTCCATTTAGGTGTGTTTTGTTCTCATGGGTAGACTGGGGTGATGGGATCTGGGGGTGGGGGGGTGACCCCAAACGTGAAGTGCCTTTCTCATCAGAGCAGATCAAAGGAACACGCAGTCAACGTGACCAATGTTGTCAACCTTGGTCAAGGAGTTAGGGAGTGTTTGCCTGGTTTCTCTAATGTCTAGAGGGCCGGCCACCCTCTAGGGAGTTGGTGTTGAGTTCCACATCTTCGAGGAAGGGTACCTCCATACACTTTTTGGAATTTTCTTTTATGGGAGACTGAACTGATTTTTACATTTAATAGGCATTATTTTTTTAGAGCAGATTTAGGGGTTCAGAAAAATGGAGCAGAGGGTGGAAAGTTTCCGTGTATTCCATCTCATCCTTGACTCCCACCCAGCGCAGTTTCTGCCGTTATTAACGTCTTGCCTTAATGTGCTGCATTTGTTACAACAGATGAGCAAACATCGGTAACGTTCATCCTAGCTAAAGCCCATAGTTTACATTAGGATTCAGGCTTCCCATTGTTCTGCAGGCTTTGGCAAATGCACCATGTCACGCAGCCCCCGTTGCTGTTCCAAATACAGCGTACAGAATGGTTTCACTGCCCTGATGCCACTCCCCGCTGCCCCCAAATCCCTGGCAACCACAGATCTCATTTCCTGATCCTATGGTGCTTCCTTCTCTAGAATGTCCGAGTTAGAATCGTACAGTGTGTAGCCTTTTCAGATTGTCTTCCCTCACTTAGCCATGTGCTTTCAAGATGCCTCCATGTCTTTTCGTGGCTTGATAACTCATTTCTTTTTAGCACTGAATCTATTCTATGGATGTACCACGGTTTTTCTACTTACCCATTGAAAGACATTCATTATTTGGCAATTATGAGGAAAGCTGCTTCCAACATTTGTGCAGT
Source organism: Craseonycteris thonglongyai (assembly GCA_004027555.1). Taxonomy (NCBI): domain Eukaryota; kingdom Metazoa; phylum Chordata; class Mammalia; order Chiroptera; family Craseonycteridae; genus Craseonycteris; species Craseonycteris thonglongyai. The sequence goes on along the minus strand of PVKE010001210.1, from coordinate 89,440 downwards.
TTTGTGTGGACTTAAGTTTTCTACTCATTTGGTTAAATACCAAAGAATGTAGTGGCTGGATCAGACATTTAGCTCTGTAAGGAGCTGCTAGACTGTCTTACTAAGGGGCTGGGTCGTTTTCACTCCCGCCAGCAATGAATAGGAGTTCCTGTTGCTCCATCTCTTCCCCAGCACTTGGTGGTATGTTTGGGGTTGTAACCATTTTAATAGGTCTGTAGTACCTGTTTCTTGAACTTACATTTCCCTAATGATGTATGCTGTGGAACATCTTTTTATATGCTTATTTGTAATTTGTACATCTTCTTTGATGAAGTGTCTGTCAGATTTTTTGCCCATGTTTTCACTGGATTTGTTCTCTTATTGTTAAGTTTCAAAAGTTCTTTGTATGTTTTAGACAATATCCCGTGTGCGTTTGGCAGAGATCTCCCAGTCTCTGACTTGTCTTTCCATTGTCTTAACAGTGTCTCTCATTGATTAAAAGTTACTTTAATTTTAATGAAGACCAGCTTCTCAAGTTTCTCTTTCATGGATCATGCGTTTGGTGTCGTATCTAAAAATCATGGAGAAATCGAGTGTCAGGTAGATTTTCTCCATGTTATCTTCTAGGCGTTTTATAGTTTCACATTTTATATTTAGGTTCATGATTTATTTTGTATTTGAAGGGTTCAACATCTGTGTCTAGATTAAATTGTTTTGCATGCAGATGTCCAATTGTTCTCACCACTGTTTGCTGAAAATACTTTCCTTTCTTCATGGAATTGCCATTGGTCCTTAGTCAAAGATCAGTTGACTGTATTTGCTTGGGTCTATTTCTGAGTTCTCTATTCTGTTCTAGTCTATTGATCTTTTCACCTATACTTTCACCAACACCATGCTGTCTTGATTATTGAAGCTTTATAGTAAGTTTTAAAATTTATACATTGTGTTATATTTATGCCCAAGTATTTAATTTTTGGGGTGATAATGTAAAATGTGCTATATTGTTAATTTTTTTAATTCTACTCATTCATTGCTAGTATATAGGAAAGGAACTGACTTCTGCAAATTAGCCTTGTATCCTGTAACCTTGCTGTAACTTTATTATTACGGTTCCAGAAGTTTTGTTGTTGTTGTTGTTTTGTTGTTAATTCTTTGAGATTTTCTACATAGACAATCATGTCATTTGCAAACAAAATAAAGTTTACTTCTTTCTTCTTAATCTTTTATTTCCTTTCTTGTCTTATTGCATTAGCTAGGACTTCCAGTATGATATTGATTTAGAGTGGTGAGAGAAGATATTTTTCTTTGCCTTACTGATTCAAGTATATTTTATGTGAACTCTTCTGATGGGTATGTACTCTGTCATGATTTTATTTACATTTCATTAATGACAGATATGAAATATATTTTCATGTACTTATTTGCTGACTGCAAGTTCTCTTTAATGAGCTGTCTTTTCCTACCTTTTGCCTATTTTTAATTGGGCTGTTTGTTTTTTACTATTAAGTTTTGAGGAGTCTTTATATATTCTAATACTAGTACTTTGTAGGTTTGCAAATATTTTCTTTCTGTCTATAGTTTGACTTTTATCCTTCTTAACAGTGTCTTTGCAGAGAAAAAGTCTAATTTATCAGTTTTTCTGTCTATAGATTACACTTTTGTTCTCAAGTCTAAGAACTCTGCTTAGTCCTAGATCCCGATGATTTTCTTGTTGTTGTTTTTTTTTCTAAAAAAACTTATGGTTTCGCAATTTTCATTTAAGTGTGTGACCCATTTTTAGTTCATTTCTGTATAAGTTGTAAGACTTAGGTTAGATTCTTTTTTTTAATACCTATTTCTATCCAATTGCTCCAGCACCATTTGTTAAAAGGTATCTTTCCTCCATTGTATTGCTTTTTGCAACTTTGTCAAAAAGAAGTTGGACACATTTGTTTTGGTCCATTTTTATGTTCCCTATTCTGTTCCATTTATCACTATTTCTAGCTTTCTACCAATAACACATAGACTCCATTATTGATTTATTGTAGCTATAAAATAAGTCTTGAAGTCAGGTTTTTCTTGATTTTTTTCCCCAGTTCGTATTTCTTTTTCAAAATTGTTCTAGATGTTCTAGTTCCTTTGTCTTTCCATATAAGTTTTAGAATTATTTTAAGAATGTTTACCACAAGTCTTGCTGGGGTTTTGATGAAGAGTGTGTTTTACATGTATATCAATTTGAAGAGAACTGACATATTTACTATGTTGAGTCTTCCGATACATAAGTACAGCATGCCTTTCCATTTAGATCTTACTGATTCCTGTCATCAGAATTTTATAACTTTAGGTGTACAAGTCCTATGCATGTTTTGTTAGACTTAAACATATTTTGGTTTTTTGAGCAATTGTAATATGCCATTATATATTTTTATTTTGGTGTCCACTTGTTTATTGACAGTATATGGGGAATGCAGTTGATTTTTGTGTATTTATCTTGTATTCTGTGACTTTGCCAGAGTCGTTTATTAGTCCTAGAAATCTTTTATAGATTCCATTGGAATCTATAAAATCAGGCCACCTGCAAATAGAAATGGTTTTATTTCTTTTTCTGATCTCTATGCTTTTTCTTTTCTTTTCTTGCCTTATTGCCCTGCCAAGAACTCCCAGCACAGTGTAGAATTAGAGCAGCAACAGCAGATACCACACTGTCTCGTTCCCAGACCTAGTGGGGGAAGCTTTTAGTCTTTTACCTTTAAGTACAATCTTGGCTATCGGTCTATTGTAGGCATTCATCAGGTTAAGGAAGTTCTCAATGTGTTGTTTTCCTGAGAGTTTTTTATCATGGATGGATGTTGCGTTTTTGTCAAATGCTTTCTCTGCATTGGTTGATATGATCATACAGTTTTTCTTTTTTAGCTTGTTCATATGGCTGATTACATTAATGGATTTTAAAATATCAAACCAGTCTTGCATCTCTGGAATAAATCTGATTTGGTCATACATAATTCTTCTTATATATTATTGAATTTGTTTGCTAATATTTTGTTAAGAATTTTTGTCTATAGTTACAAGATTTGTTCATTTGTTGTTTTCCTCCCTCCTTCCCTCCCTTCTTTTTTTTCTACTGTCTTTGTCTAGTTTTGGTATCATGATGATACTAGCTTCATAAAGTGAATTGGAATGTGCTTCCTCCTCTTCTGTTTTCTGGAAAAGATTATGTAGAATTAGTGTTAATTCTTTTTTAAATGTTTGGTAAAATTCTTCAGTGAAACTATGTGTGTCTGGAGATTTTGGGAGGAGAGAGATATAAAATTATGAATTCAATGTTTTAAGTGGTTCTAGGGTTGTTCAGATTATCTATTTTATATTGGGTGAGTTGTAATTTTTTTATAATTATTTGTAAGTTTGTGTTTTTTGAGGAATTGGTCCATTTCATCTAAGTTGTCAAATTCATGACAGGAGAGTTGCTTGTAGAATTTCTTTATTATCACTTTGATGTCTTTAGGTTCTACTGTGAAAGCCTCAGTTTCATTTCTTACATTGGCCATTTGTATCTTGTCTTTTTTTCTTTGTCAGTCTTCCTGGACGTTTGCCAGTTTTACTGATCTTTCCAAAGAACCAGCTCTTCATCTCACAGATTTTTCTCTCATGTTTTCTATTTTCAAATTTCATTGATTCCTGTTGTTATCTTTATTAATTCCTTCCTATGCTTGCCCTTGAGTTCATTTGCTCTTCAGTTTCTACATTTTCTGCCTTTTCTGTTTTTAAGATTTAATGTATTGTTTTTGACAGAAAGAGAGACAGAGACAGAGAGAAGGGGGAGGGCCCAGAGCACTCTCCACAGTTGTGCATCATTAGTTGTGACTTAGTTTCATTCCACACAGGTCGACGTGGGTCCCTGTGGGGTGGGAACTGAACCGGGGATGCCTCCTGCATGGGAAGCACACCTCAGTTCAGCATGTGGGTCCAGGCGGTCCGGGGCCAGGACTCGATCCTCAGACCCCAGTGCTACAAGATGAGCACTTAACCCGCTGAACCATCCTGGCCTCCCTCATCTTTTTGAAACTCACACTGCGGAACTCCACTGCCTCACCCTGCACCTTAGAAATGGTTGCTGTCATCCGAGCACACCATCCTCTGTACGGATTAGTTCGGACTGGGAGAGAAACGACAGAGCCCAAGCGGTGAGGACGCAGGCCAATGACAGGCATCCTGCTCAGTCACAGAGGCGGGGCTGGAGCGGGTGCAGCACTGGTGAAGTCTGGCTCCTGGGTACAGACATCTCGCACCTCAGGCCAGCCCCGCTGCCCATCCAGCCCCGCCTGCTGGAGGAAGTAAGACTGCGCCATGTGAGAGTGAGCAGGACTTGGGGAGAACCAGGGAACTAGGTTCTTGCCCCGACTGTAACCACTGTGTCACCTTAAGTTCAGTGGCTCCTCCATTGGGAGCCCCCATGTCTTCAGCTGCAAAAGGAGGCGGTGGGGCTAGAAGACTGATGGGAGCCCTGCAATCTGAGGATTGATTCTGAGTCTCTCCCCACAGAACCTGCCTCATGATCTGTGAGAGCGCCTCCCTCTGAATTAAGGCCTTTGCAGAATTATTTTAATGCACGTCTCTCCTAATCCCCGTGCTCCCGCTCACTGTCTCTGAGAGTATTGGTTCGTCCCCCTGGTCTCCCTGCTTCAGCTGCTTCCTGCCTCCGCCTCCCTCTGCACGGAGGGTCTAGGCCTGACCCTCTGCTCTGCGCACACTACCGTCTCTGGGACACCACGCTGGTACCAGCAGAGCCAGGCACCAGCTAATTCCTGGATCATTAGCTCATGCCGGCGGGCCTCACCCACTGGAGCGCCTTCAGGGGTAATGTGGGCAACAGCTCGGTCACCCCCACCCCCGAGGAGGGAGGCCCCTGTCCTGCACCAGGGAGGCCTTGGGTGTCCCAAGGCCACAGCCCTGCTGAAGCCAAAAGTCTGCGGTTTCTGCCTGTAGCCAAGATCCCTCTTCAAACCCGATGCTGGAGACAATGGAGCAGATCATTTAAAACCAAGTGCCATGTACATTTTCTGTCTTTCCCGTCATGACACCTTTTGAATAAACCTACCTTTCTTTCTATCAAGCCAAACAATGACACAGCAAAAAAAAAAGGGGGGGGGGATGAAATTCTAAATTACAAGATCTAGGAGACAAAAGGCAGGATGTGGATTTTGTTTGGATCTTTCTTTAAATAAGCCAAACGTGTGGCAGGCCGGTGGGAGGGGGCGGAGGGGCATTGTTTTGAGACATGAGGAGAAATTAGAGTTGAACTGGTGATATTAGGTGATAGTGAGAATTTTTTTTATCTGTGTGAGGTGTTTGGTTTTGTGATTTGGCAGGAGGTCCCTCCTTCCACACTACCCCCTTTTCAGAGCGACATATGGAAGCATTTAGGGGCAAAATAACACAATGTGAGGAATTCCCTTTAAAGTGCTGTAGAAAAAAAAGAAGAAGAAAAGGAAAGGAAAAGAACAAACAAACAAACAAACAAACAAAACAAGGAAAGAAAGAAAAAGAAGAAATGACCAGATGAAGTAAGTATGGCAAAATGCTGCTAATTGTTAAACCTGGCGGATGAAATTCCATTTCCTATTCTGGGACTTCTCTGATATAAATTTTTCAATATATAAAAACAAAACAAAAAACAGCATCTGGGAAGTGCCAGTGTTTTGGTGTCAAAATGATAGAGGGCTCCTGCTGAGCGCACGAAGCCCACCGTTACATGGGGGAGTTTTGAGGGAGAAAATGCACTAGGGAGACCAGACAGGATGAGACCCAAACCCTCGCTTTCACACTGACTTGCTGGGCGGCCTGAGACAACTCACTGCTGGTCTCTGAGCCTCCTTTCCTGGGGTGGTTGCTGTGAGGGTAAATGGCCCAATACGCATAAAGGGCTCCGCGAAGTGGCTATGGAGTGCACAGTTTCACTAGAAGCAATGAGCATCATTGCTCTTCAGAGCAAAAGCATCCAGAGAAATCCTTCACCAGGCTGTGTGTCCTAGGTCAGGTTCCAAAACCAGGTCCAGAGAAGTCAGAATGAGGAAGAACGTGGAGCACGCAGCCCCCACCCTCCGGGTGTGCAAGGAGAGGGCGATGACTGCAGAGGCCTCATTAACCCCCAGTGCGCATGCCAGGCCGAGAGGGGGGCCCAGGCAGCAAGTGCGGAAAGGAACCAATTAGGAGCCCCGGGGGCGGGGTCAGGGGCCCCTGGAAGAGGACTCAGGTTTGCCTCCCCGCTGGGGCCGCACCCACTCAGAAGGCGAGTTGCTAGGAAGACTCTCTAAATATATATACAGTGTGTTGTTGCTGAAATGTTTCCTTCTGACAACCCGCCGAGCCTCTTCTCTTTGGCATCCCATGGTCCCCACCCTGGAAAGTGAAATCGTTTACAGACTCCCCCGGGGAAGCGAGAGCCCCGGATTCATTTTTTTCCCTAGAGAAAGCATGTTTGCTGGAAATTAGAGAAGGTAATTGGAGAGGCCTAGGGAAGAAAGGGACCTGCCGGGGTCATTTCGTCCATCCTGCCGCCTCCAGGCAGGAGGGAAGCTAACCGGTTCCAGATGGCGCTTGTCCGTGCACCGCTCAGAGCTTGACTCAGCAGCTCTGCTAGAAGCTCTGAGCCCCGGGCTGCGGTCTCATCCCAGGCCGGCCCCTGGCACACAGTGGGTCTGCAGTGAGTCATTGCTCTTGCACGCCGCTCTTCTGATCTAGGAAATGAAGGAGGTTGGTTGGTTGGTACTGCCTGGCTGCGCTGAGATTAAATCCCTGCACAACCTGGGGAAAGAGAGCGAGCAGATCGTCAAAGAGGTTTCCATGATCTTTTAGAGCTTGTCGAAATAATAGCTTTATCCTCACTGATCTTCTTGCCTCATGGACTACAATGGGAGGTGGCTGTCTTCCCTTCGAGAAAATAATTCCCACTGGTTCCACCAAAAGAATGCGTTCCTATGGCTTGCTCATAACACACGGGGGCCCGAGCAGGGATGAAATTCCCAGAGGCGTTGTCATTAGGGCAACCACAACATGAAGGCAGAACTCAGTAGCAACGCCAGGGTTCCTGGTGGTGTTGTGTCTACAGAGCTGAGGAAGTCAACAGAGGGAAGAGCTAAGCCCTAGACACTGAGGCCCAGAGAGGTTCAAAAAGACAGCCATTGTGGAGAGGCAGGGGGCTCGAACCAGAGCTTTTTTAATTCCCTGAGGGCTCCGCTGTGTACTAGACACTGGGGTGGTGGGCGGTGAAAAAGATGGCCCAGCTGTCCTGAAGCTTCGAGGCTAATGGGGAAAGCAAACCTCCAACCACCAGGGACTGTTGAAGGAGATGCACCAGGGCACATGTGCAAAGGCACTGTGGCCCACCAGCCTCCCAGATCCTCAGTCACAGTGGAAGCTGGAGAGTAGAACAGAGTCAGTTACAACCAGTGCCTTGAACTTGGCCCTTGGCCGTAATCATACCTGGGTGCCCCCCCCCCCCCCATGTCTTCTAGTTATTCAACTCTGACATCTTTTCTATTCTTTCTTTTCTTGGAATTGAAATTCACATCATGCAAAAGTGACCATTTAAAAGCAAACAATAATTCAGCGACATTGAGTACATTCACAATGTTGTGCAAGTTCTATCAAGTTCCAGAACGTGTCCATCAGCCCCAAATAAGACCCCGGAAGCATTAGGCAGTCACTCCCCATTCCTTCCTGGCCCCAGCCCCTGGCAACCGCCAACCTGCTTTCTGATTCTATAGGATAGTGAATTCTGGGTATTCCATACACATGGAATCACACCATATGTGACCCTTTGTGTCTGGTTTCTCTCACTAAGCCTCATGTTTCTGAGGTTCATGCACGTTGTAACAGGTGTCAATACTTCATTCTTCTTTATGGCTGAATAATCACTCTGGTATTTTTATAAAGGTTCACAAATGAACATTCTAGAAAGAGTGCTGGATTCAATAGGAGAAACCTGGCCTTCCCACATGCGAGTCAGTTATTCTGAGCCTCCGTTTTCTCATCTATGAACCCTTTTAGTGCAGCGGACCAATATATCGGCTCATATGTAGACCATAGTTAAAAGCACTATAACTTATTATATGTTTTCTTGTAGAATGTATGGTTATTGTCCTATCTAAAGTGTGAATCCTCTGCTTTATATAACATGTTTTTGTATTTTTTTATCATCAATTCTAAATACTTTTCATAAAGTGTAAGTCTTACTATAATTTTGACGTTGATTTGTTTACGTGTTGGGAAGCTCAGCCTAATCGTACGCTCGTTTTTTTACCCTTCGCATTTCTTGCTAGTACCGCTGGCAGAAGGTAGCACTAAGAGGGTTAAAAATTAAATAGGGGAAGCTGGGAGAGCTCAACAGGTTGAGCGCTTGCCATGCAACCGAGAGGTCAGGGGATTGAATTCCGGCCCTGGCCCGTGCAAACCCACATGCTGAACTGCGGTGCAACTGGTCACTGCTGAGCCAGGAGGTGAAGGCGCTCACCTCCCATGCGGAAGGCTCCCAGTTTGGCTCCTTCCCCTCATGGCCCCACATCCACCTGTGTGGAACGAAACCATGTGACAACTAGTGACTGTACAATGATGGAGACAGCTCGGGGCCCTCCCACTTCTCTCTGTCTCTCTCTTGCTCACCTTCTCTCAAACAATAAGATAAATCTTTAGAAAATACTAATAATAATACAACCCAAATCGTCTTGCAGAATAACTGGGAGACAAAAGGAGCAAAGGTCAATTTCATGTTCATGGAGCAATAGGCCCACATTTGAACCCGTGTCATTGAGGGAAGTTTCGTGGGAAGTCACCCCTGAAGCTGCCATGGTGCCCACTGTGATGCCTCAGTTTCCCAAATCGGAGGTGGCCCTTCTACGGGATGGGTGATGCACGGGGCAGAGTGAGTGACTTCTTAGGTCTGTGGCTTTTGCTCTCAGGGGAATTCCCCGCCAGCAGGGGGGTGGTGCAGGACCCCACCCTTGCTGCATCGCAGACCTCAGCCTTCTCTCTGCCCCTCTGCCACTTCCACCCAGCCGTCCCTTGTACTTCTGGGCTGCGACAGCTGGTAGAATGTCACTCCCTTAGCGATTTTTACTAGGAGGACGGTCATCCACTATGACATCTCTCCCTGCAAAGCGCGACAAGCCACAAGGATTAACGAGGACAGCGCTCGGCCCGGCGAGGTTGGGAGGGAGTTCCGCTCAGCGCCCCGAGAAGCTGCCCACGACGCTGGTGACTCATCCCTCCGTCCCCCGGCGGCCCCCACGGTGTTTCCCCTAGTCCCAGCCCAGCGCCCAGATGCTGCGGGTCAGTGGCCAGGCCCTGGTGGCTTCCGTTTCGTTTCCTGAGGAGGAAGTGGAGCTGGAGGGGACCGATTGGGGACAGAAGAATGACAGATTGGAGCCGGGGTGATGGAATGATTTCGCTGGTCCCAGGGTCTGGGACGGCCTCATTTCCCTCTCTGCCAACTGGGGAGAAAGGCCTGGTGTGTGTGACCTCACAGCATGTCCTGGGGCAAAGCGAATGACAAGGGAATGGCAGAACATCCTCGAATTTCCTGTGACCCCGTGCAGGTCAGCGTGTAAATCATTCAGAACAGCCCCGGGTCCAGCAGACTCTGGGAAGCTTCTCCCCCCACCCCAGCAGTGGGGGTGTGTGTCCAGGACGGTGGTCCTAGGGAGAAACGCTGTCCAGAGAGCGGGTCCCGGCAGAAGGGAGTCCATGTCACAGTGTGCTGTCTCCACACGCATGCGGAGAGGTGGAGGCAGAGAGGGGGAAGCACGCAGGGACAGAGCGTAGCATCGGAGCTGGTTTTCCACATGGCGCCTTTATCTGGTGTCAAATCCATACCCCGGGACAAGAAAACACTTCCCGGGTGTGTTCCCCTCCCTCACTGATTTACCCAGGGGTCCACGGGGAGGGTGAGAAGACCAAGGAAACACCGCCCCACCCACCCACCTCCCGCACGGTGGGGAGCACCCAGGAGCCGGAATGCCATCGTGAGCACGTGGAGCACCACCCACCCTTCTGAGGGAGTCACCCCCAGTTTCACAGAATCGGTGGTGGGTTTGCCGTGGGGGTTCCAGTCAAGGGCCCCCCTTCTGATAACGGTCCCTCTCAACTCCCAGAGCCATAATGTGGCGATGATAGGACCCTTCTGCCTCCCTCACATGACATCCAAGGGGACTGAAGAGAAAGGGGTTCGTTATGTTAGGAAGCGTGTACGGGTCTAGGTGTTCTGAGAGAGATGCGTAAGGAGGAGCTTGGGGTTCGGAGTCTGGGGGTTCACACTGGGGTGTGAAGATGAGTCCATGGGGCCGTGACCACGAACGGGGCTTTGTAGGGTCAACTGCTGTGGACCGCGTGGAGGTTACTACTGCTCGCAGCATGTTCACTCATAGAACCGAACCACTCAGGACACACAGACACTGGCGAGGAAGTGTCCTCCCGGGCTTTAGTTCCGTCACGTGACTCCCCAGGTGTCCCTGATGACCCGGCCACTTGCGACATCCTTGCTGCGAATGCAATAACTTGACTGCGGATATGGACGCTGACTTTCAATGTTGTGAATATGTGGGACCTCTCGTTACACCCCCAAAGGCACAACTGAATCTGCAGCATTTTGTGGCGGTGGCTGCTGAGGCTGTCATTGTCTACCCAATACCCATTTTCTCCTTCCTCCTTACTAGCAACCCATCTGAGTGGAGGGTGTGGCCATGAGCTCTGGCAAAACAAACGTCATTTCCCATCCCCACCAGAGATCAGGAGAGCCACGGGGCCTGGCAGTTAGTCCTACCATGCAGGGACTAACTGACATGGACTACTCGGGCGCCTTTTGCTTCTTCTCTTCACTGTCTTAAGGTCTAGAATGGAGACATGATGGCTGGAGTGCTAATAGCCATTTTGTGACCATGAGGCTATCTTGAAGATAGAGGCAATATCTTAAGGCTCATGAAGGAGAATGACAAAGGAGTCTGGAACATTGATAGCATTATTGAACTGCCATTCTGGTCTTAGACTGTCTACCTCTGGACCTGTTCTATCTAAGGACAAAGAAACCCATTTATTTAAGCTGTTCCCGGCCCCCCAGAGGTTTTGTTATAACTGAACGTAATTCCTAACTGGATACAATCTTATCCTATACTATTGTCTTTGTATGGTAGGCCCACATGATTATTCTCTTAGGAACTAAATATACTTTACCAATGATGTCTCTTACTCCTAAACAATACTTCTGAGAACTTAAGACTCACAGATATGGTAACCTGGGGTGTTTGCTAAAGGAAGTCATGAGAAAACACCTGTTTTAATTTCTGAATCAGCTATATCTTCCTCAACTAAAGTGACTATTATCTCTGCAAATCCTCATAGGACTCTTTTTGGGGGCTGGGGGCAAGCTACAGGCACCACAGCTACCATCTTGCTGTTTGAAGCAGTCAACCAGGGAGGCTGCGTTGCTGGAATAAGAGCTCTTCACTTTTACAACGAGGACCCCATTCCCAGAAAGGCCTGCTAAAGTGCAGGTCCTCAAAATCTCTACCCTTTTCACAGAGCAGAAGGGAGGCAGCCTGAAGGCCAGACGAAAGCCAGGCCCCACCCCCTCGGTCCCTCGCAACCCCCCAGGAGCACCTTTGGCCAGGCACACACCCTGATCAAAGCCACACCCCTCCTTGTGCTAACAGTGAACGCGTCCTTGATTCCTCAAAGTCGTGTGGAACTGGGGCCTTATTTAACACAGGGCCAACACGGCTGCGTAAAAATGGAAGCACCTAGACCTCTGGGCGTCCAGAGCAGACCAAACGTCTCCTTGGCAATACCTGCAAGACCGGTGACTTTCCCATCTGGAAATCGATGTGGGACTTGGCGTTGTGTTCTTAGAGCCTCTGTCCACATGGGGACATTGGACTACACCACACGTCATTTATTAGCGTGACTCACTGTGATACGAATCTCTGAACAAACCTCTGAAACACATTGATAGAAGTGAGTGCTAAGGGGATGCCATGGAAATGAATCCTGTGTGTGCCAATAAAAAGAACTAAGCAAGCTATGTAATGATCAGTTCATTTACAAACCCCCAAGTGTTAAAGCTCTCCTCTATCCAAACACACATTCTACACCACACGTGAACGTACAGATGGTTGCCGTCTTTGCCCTGTTTCCTTCCTGTGAGTCCTTACTGTCCTGACATTCTGCTACTGCACAAGTTAGCCCTAAATTGACTTCTGTCTTCTATCGATTCCTAGTTTGTGTGCATTATTGGGTCCCCTCAACTTACCTGTAAGCTTCCTAAATATAAGAGATCCTATGAAACATCAGGTTACTTAAAACAGTCTTGACTTCCACCTCCAGAAAGATGGCAAAGAGGTAAAGACATCTATTTTAAGATAGAAAGGTCACTAGTCTAGTGGGTATAAGATGATATCTCTTTGGGGTTTTAATTTGTTCTTCCTGATGACAAATGAAGTTTTGAGCATCCTTTTATAGACTTATTGGCCATTTGTACATCTGTTGTAAAGTGTCTGTTCAAATCTTTTGCTCATTTTTTATTGGACGGCTTGTCTTGTTATTATTGAGTTGTAAGTTCTGGATGCAAGTCCTTTGTCCTATATGTGGATTGCATATGTGTTTTCTGAACACACAGTCAATGACCCAGGTCTGACAATTAAGTTTGTGGACTTGCCATCATGAGCTTACATTGGCGGCACTGTGCAAACAACTCGGTAAGGTTTCATAACCTTGGTAGATCAGTGTCTCACAGCTGTGTTTGTATTGACGTGTGGTGGTGTCTTGTTGAGGGGTGTTCATTGTTGTTGTGTGTTTCTGTGTGCCATCATGAGAATGTTGAAGCTTGAATTAGAGCAACGCACAAACGTTATAATTCTTGTTGAACTTGGCGAGAGTGGAAGTGAAATCAGGGACATGTTAGTCCAAGTTGATGGGGATCATGCCGTGAAGAAAACGGCAGTGTACGAATGGATTCAATGTTTTTCTGAGGGGAGAGAAAGCATCACTGATGAAGAGAGGTCAGGGCGGCCAATAAAGAGCAGAACTGGGGAAAACAGTGCAAAAATTTGTCAAATTTTGTGTCAAAATCATCAGCTGACTGGGAGAAGCATAGCAGACCAAATCAACATCGATAAAGAAACAGTTAGGAAAATCTTCACTGAGAATCTTGGCATGAGAAAGATGTGTGCAAAAATGGTCCCAAAGGAGCTCACAGATGAACAAAAGCAAAGGAGAGTAGAAGTTTGCCAAGACCTTTTGGAGAGGCAAGACGCTGTTTGGGGCCATGTTATCACTGGTGATGAGACATGGGTGTACCAATACGACCCTGAAACATAGTATTAAAGTGCACAATGGAAGTCAGCCAATTCGCTAGGACAAAGAGAGTCCCATCAGTCCAAATCCAGAGTCAAAACAATGTTGCTAACATTTTTTGATATCAGAAGGATTGTTCCTTATGAATTTGTACCAACTGGACAGTCAACCAAGTTGACTATTTGAAAGTGCTGAAAAGGCTGTGTGAAAAAGTTAGACAAAAACAACCTGAAATTTTTCCAACAACTCATGGCTCTTGCATCACAACAATGCACCAGCTCACACAGCGAGGAAGATTTTAGCCAATAAACAAACAACTGTATTGGAACTCCCTCCCTACTCACTGGATTTGCCGCCCCCCCACCCCCACCCCAATGACTTTTTTCTTTACCCAAAGGTAAAGGAAAGATTGAAAGGAAGACATTTTGATGACATTCAGGACATCAAGGGTAATAATTTTCAACAATGGCTCTGATGGCCATTCCAGAAAAAGAGTTTCCAAAATCGCTTTGAAGGGTGAACTAGGTGCCGGCGATGGTGCACAGCTTCCCAAGGGGAGGACTACAAAGGTGCCCATCATGCTAGTCAGCAGTGAGGTGTGCAGCACTTTTTCTAGGATGAGTTTGTGAACTTAATTGTCAGACTTGTCATTCCTATTCTTTTAAGCCACCTGGTTTGTGATGATTTGTTATTCAGTCTTAAGAAACTGATATACTAATATAAGTAAGTCATGGAATAAACAAAGGGAAGAAAAGGAACAAATCTCCCTTGGAGAAGAATTTCAAATAATATGTATAGATAACTGATAAGCCCCTCTTCTGGAAGTGGAGCTTAATTCCTCTCCCCTTGAGTATGGGTGGGACTTGGTGACTTGCTTCCAAGGAATAAAATATAGAAAGAGAAAAATGATAACTCTACAGAAAAAAATAGTAGCTGTGTAGGAAGACACCCCCTTCTCCTGGTGGCCCAGGTTAATGTCACCAGTAATAAGTCATGTGCGTGGCTTGTATCGTCTGATGTGATGCAGGGGGCAGGGCATTTCACCTTCATGGTATTCTTTCCCCAAGCCTCTGACCTCAGCCTAATCACGAGAAACCAGCAAGTACACCCAAATTGACCATCACCCTGTAAAACTATCAAGATCATTAAAAAAAGTAAACAAAACCAAAACAAAAGCAAAAACACAAGACTAAGACATTGACACAGGTCGCAGGAGACGAAGGCAACCAGCTGATTAAGTGCAATGTGGTATTCGCTAAGGCTGACTGGACCCTGGAACAGAAAAAGAACCATAGTGGTTAAATGAGTGACTCTGAAAAAAGTGCGGAGTTTAGCTAATAGGACTGTCTCGATGTCAGCTTCTTCGTTTTGACAAATGGACGCTGGTGAAGGAAGAGGCCAATGTCATAGGAAGCTAATGGGTGGTAGATAGACAGGAACTCTCTTCACTGCTTTTGCAACATTTTGGTAAATCTAAAATTATTCCAACATACAAAGGGTTTAAAAAAAAAAAATACAACTGTGAGTGAGAAGGCTGTCAGCACTTTATCCACCTCTGCTCTCCACAGGTGGTTTCTACTTCCTGTCTCTGATATGGAAGAGAATCGTTACTCAATGAGTTTGCCTCCTCTCCCTCCCCCAACCTCTTTCCCAAACTAGGAAATAACTTTAAAGAAATAAGAAGGAAGCGTCTCAAGGAAATGAAAGAAGGAGTGAACAGGAATGTACAAAGGACAACTGGATGATAACTTACAATAGAATGAGGGCAACCAGCAGTTCGGTGGAAACAATTAGAAAGTGTAAATATTTGGACCTCACAGCTTGCCCACCGCAATGGCGACAGCCCAGTGTTTTAAAACGAAAGTTCAATATTTATTCTGGCTTCCTGGTCCTTCATCCACCAGGGCCCCTTGCACAGCTGGCTGTCACATGGAGCCAAGCTTATATCTGTTGGCCTTCGGACTTCCCACCGCGCCTGGGTGAGAGAAAAACAGTCCCCTGGCTTCCACCGCATCCGACTGGCACTCACAGCAGTGAGGGCTGAGGATGGGGGTGGGCACGTCGGATCCACTCTGGGACGTTGCCGGGAGCTCTTGTGCAGATCAGATGCCCTAGATAAGGGGTGCGATTATGCTCTGTGAACCCGAAAACACTGCGGAATTGTGAGGTGCTATTGTTGTCGCTGTTCTTCACCCTGCACCTCGGTTCCCTCTGGACCGTAACGCTCTGCTCGCCACTGGCCCAGCACGCTTCCAGACGTACTTCACAGGCATCTGACGCCCGGCACGTTGGCCTGATTTGATTTCTTAGCCCCTGAAACCCTGGACTCTGTAGCTTGAGTCACTTGATACAGTGGACTCTCTGTTAACTGAAGCTCAAGCAACCGGCAAAAAAATGGAAGAAATAATACTCCATTTATCATGGGTGCCGGTTAACGGCGAGTGTACTTACGTCTATCCGGGTTCTACCCATCCCCATGGGTGCAGGTTAGCAGAGAGTCCACTGTATTATGGATTTGGGCTCAGCCTTATGTTCATGCATTCACTAAAAACAATGAACTATATGGCAGCTCTGAGCCAGGCGTAGGGACGCAGACATCAATCAGATACAGTCCCTAACCTGGGAGAGGACCTATGACCCTTGGCTGCTCCGTTGCTTTTCTTCTGACCCATGTCGGTCTCCTGGTTCGTGTTTCCTCTCTTCTCCAACCACTGGCATGGCTCTCGTTTCTGGGATTGGTCCGGGCACAGTGCCTGGCTGGTGATCTGAGTCTCTGGTTGGCACCAGTATCCTTCTGCAGGGGTTCTCCCCAGCATGGCGGCAGGGTAGAGGGGAAAGAAGTCATTCGGGTGTCCACGCCCCTGCTGATTCAGGAGGGGGGCCCCTGCCAGCCACCTGCCCTCTGCCCCCTGTTGGGCATTCCACTTCCTTACGCACTTTCACCAGCCTCCTTCCTGCCTGGAGCCCGTGGACTTCTGTGAGTCCCCAAACGTGAACTTGCCCTTTGGCTACAGCCTCTGGGCAGCAGCACTAGACCTCCCCTGCAGCCCGCCTTGCTCCCACCAGGTGTGGGTGGGACTCCTTCTCCTGGTCACAGTGGCCCGTGGCCTCTGAGAGGGTCCAGCTGGAAACGGCCGGACACCCCGTTACATCAGTGAAAGTGGGGTCCTGGCCTCGCTGGGAGAAGCCACCCTGCTCAGCACGTCTGGGGTTTCCATCGTTTCCAAGAACAGTGACAAGAGACACATTCTCGCTCAAGTCTGATCCAGTTCTCTGTGTCCTACTGAGCAAGCGAAGCCGGGTGCGGAAGCCAACGTGTCTCGTTTTGGGCTGTGACACCGGGCTCTCTTTTAAGCTGTTCCCCGCTTCTCTTGAGAAGCGGGGTGCCCTCACTGAGAATGGATTCAGGAGGGCAGAAGGCTGGAACCAAGAGGTTGACAGGGGCGACTCCATCTGAGGCCTCTGAGGGAGGGGAGGGCCGTGCCGTCTCCCTCCCAGGGTCAGCTGGCTGCCGGCAAATGCTTGCTGTCCCTCGGCTAGTCAATGCATCTCTTCAGTCTCTGCCCGTAAGTATTTAGGCAGCTCGGGACGTCCCAGTCGTAAGGGTCTACAGGTCGGCAGAGGTTAGGGGCCTCCTCTGTAGGGTCGCAGGGAGCAGGGAGCTCCGACTGCTCTGTGCCTGTCACCAGGTTCCGTATGTGTCCCATGATGTGAGGAGGGCCGTAGGCTTTCTTCCAGGACTGCAAGCCAGGCGCTCCCCTCCTCACCGCGCTACTGAGACAATGCCTTAGAACTCTGGGGGATGGCGGATGGCGGTGGGACCACACGTAGTAGAGAGTGTCCCTCATGGAACACACTCAGAGGTGTGGAAGCCAAGGGAATGCAGAACCAAGTGGACCCTAAGACCAAGGGGTTTGGGGCTACCTGCTCATTGAACCCCGGGAACTGGGATGGACGGGGAGGCCAAGCCTCTGACCCAGATGTGAAGTGAGAGCAGTAAGGATCTGATGGAGGACAGGGCAATGGATTCTGAAAAACGTTGTCCTTCTCAGCCTTCACCTGGCCCCAGAAGGAACTGGATGGAATCTGCCGGGGAGAGAGTGTGTCAGAGCCACCCCCACCACCGAGCCCTGACCTGCCAGAGCCTGAGAGTGGAAACGTTCATCTCCCTTCCCTTCACCTCCAATCCTGCTCATCTTAGGAGGCCCAAGCTCACGACTGGGCCCCCGGTGGAACTCGCCCTTCGCTCTGAACTCCTACCACCGTCGATCCCCACCACACACCCTGGCGTGTAACGGCCGATGCGTCTCGTCTTATAGTTCACACATGGCCTGAGCCTTGCTCCTCCTGGTGACAAAGTACCTCGCCTGAGGCCCTTCCCTAACCCTCACTGTACCCGGCGTTCTGCGGGCCTCCGTAAATCCTCATGACATGAAAATTGTCGTCAGGTTAGACTGACATTCTCCATGGCCCGGATGGTTCACCAAACCTGGGTGTTGCCCATCTGGCTCCATGTGAATAAATACACGCCTGTGTGTGGGAAGACGTCCCCAACGTGTGCCAACTGGTAAAAGCCAGACTTATGGCCAGGAGGACAGGCACACAGGGGGCTTTCTGGGAGGAACAGAAATTGAGGCGATTTCCATGGCGCTCAGCCTTGGGGTCGCACTGGAATCGTCTGGGACATACAACAGCTCCATTCTGATGCAGTGGGTCCAGGAGGGGCTCCAAGCGCATCCCATCTGATCTACTTCATTTGCCCAAGGTCTAAACAAAGCTTTCTACTCTCTTCATATAATTTGATGAGTTGATCAAGTGTTTAAGCAGCTCCTGGGTTCCCGGCAGCAGCACAAGGAAAACACGGTGCCTGCCCTCAGAAACCCCCTGATCAGTGACAGACATGAGTGTGGAAATCAACACAGACTCACATAAACCCTGCTCCTAACACGCGGGAACTGACGTGATTCAGATAAGTTTCTGGACGATGCCTTGCTATCTGAAATGCACACACCAAATTGATTAAAATCACATGGGACCCCTCTCCATGCAAATGTACCCTGTTTCCCCAAAAATAAGACAGTGTCTTACCCTGTTTCCCTGAAAATAAGACAGTGTCTTACCCTGTTTCCCCGAAAATAAGACAGTGTCTTATATAAATTTTTGCTCCCAAAGACGTGCTAGGTCTTATTTTCGGGGGGATGCCTTATACGTATTTCAGTGAGAGGCAAAACTGTAAGTAGGTCTTATTTTCGGGGATGTCTTACTTTCGGGGAAACACGGTACCACCCAACCTCTTGGGATCACCCAAGCACCAACAGGCCGGAGAGCACACAGCTATCAGTGCTGTGTGAGAGAACGAACAGAGAATGGACGGGGAGGAGAGGCCGTGGGGAGCCATGAGGGCCCTGGGCCTCGGGACCTCTCAGCTCCCCACAGTCAGGCCAGGTGAAAGGGAAGCTTTCTTTTCTTTCTTTTCTTTTTAAGATTTATTTTATTGTTTTTGACAGAAGGAGAGGGAGAAGGGGGAGGGCCCAGAGCCGTCTCCATAGTTGTATATCATCAGTTTTTGACATGGTTTCATTCCACACAGGTGGGCGGGGGCTGCCCAGGGTGGGAGCTGGGCTGGGGGCCTCCTGTATGAGAGACCTGCCCCCCTTGAGCCAGGGGCCGAACTGGGGGCCTCCCGCATGGGAAGCTCACCCCAGTTCAGCATATGGGTCCACACGTGCCGGGACCGGGATTCGATCCTCCTTCCCTGGGGCTGCAAAGCGAGCGCTCAACCTGCTGAGCCCTCCCGGCTTCCCCCAAAAGGAAGCTTTCCAGGGTAGATGTGCAGTCACACATCAGTGCCCGATCTCAGCTGATGCCTTTCTTTTCCCGTTTTTGAGCCTCTTGTGTCTCCATGAGTGGCTCCAAATCAATGACTAAGAGACCCCTCGTCCGGTTTCGTGGAGCTGAGCTGATGGCCTGTGACTAGGGGAACGCACACGGGGCATTTCTTCTGATCAGAAAAACCGGGGGTGTTGGGGTGGGGAAGCAGGTCTAGAGAAGAGGGCAGTGGAGGGATGGGGCTGAGCACCGTCCGGAGAGCAGAGAAAGCCGCAGTTGCGAGGTGCGTGGGGTCGTCCGGCTTCTAACCTGGGCTCCTGACGCCACACTCCACCCTCGCAGTGCGTTTCCAGTCCCCTGCCCTGCGTACTGGGGTGGTTTTCTACAAATGCTCATCTGCAGCCCGTTACCCTGTCATACCCTTGACTTTTGGGTACCTTCAGATGTAGCTGGGGTCACCGTTAACCTGAACTTGTCCTTTTTTAGTCACCATGATGTCGTCAAGGGCTTCTGAAGTCATCTCCTGGGTGTCCCACTTCCACGCAATACCCCAAATTGGTCAGCGGACGAGCTGGCCCTTCTTCCCGGAGATCCTGTGGGTGGGGCTTCTCTAGTCTCCAGCAGGGGCTGACATCTCAGCCCATCTCCTCCCCTGATGCTGTCCTCTGCCCTCCATTCTGGAACTTCCAGGAGGCCTGCCTTTCCTGAGGCGGTGGATGACCCTGCCTGCCCTTGTCTCCTCCCTTCTCTGGCCTCCCTCCTGGAGCAGATGGGAGAATGTTCTCCCTGAGTTACATCCCTCGGAATGGTTTCCCAGGCCCTTGCTGTGTGGACCACAAATGCGGCCCGATAAGAGGGTTCAAGAAAAGCCGAAAGCCAGGAGCATTCCCCAGGCCGGGCTGAGGAAAGGTTGAAGCGGCCCAGGCACAAACCCTTCAGCGCCTTGTCAGCAGCCTTTGATCTGCACGGCAGCTCACACACACGGAGAATGTGGCCCTCCAACTGTACAGGACAACACTTGACAAGGAAATCAGTCCCCCTGACAATTTCAAAAGTCCCGACACTTTCGTCACTTGGCACTTGGCCATGGAGCATGGTGCTGTGGACACGGGCAGTCAAACTGCGGGCAAGTCCGGGAGGCATGACGGACCGGTGCTGCCGGAGCCCGGCTTTGGATTGGCCGGCGGAGGGGGCGTCCTACCTGGCTGGGCTGAGGGGCACAAGCAGGTGTTGCCGGGGCGACTGCAGACACTTCTTTTAAGTTGGAAGAAGCGGCGTGTCTGCAGCCGGGCTTGTGAGGTTTACGCGATTGCCACCACCGCTGCCCTTTGCAGTCATTCCCAGCGGGCCCAGCTTGTTCTGGGGTGAGCAGACCGCAATACGAGGGGGGCACCCCCATAAGCGAAATTTATTTGTGAAGAGCTGTGTATTCGTCCATATGCACTTACACGGCAGTCACCCTCACAGCACTCCCCGTGGGATGCAACACACCCATCGACACGCTGTTTCCACGCTCACAACAGTGTTTGAGCTCAGATTGGGATGCCTCGTAGCACTCCTGCTGGTGTGTGTGTCACCGCTCTCACATGATCTTCATCCAGGGAAACAATCAAAAGTCACACGGGGCGAGACTGGGTGACTAGGGAGGGTGGGGCACGGGGGTTGGGCCATTTTGGGTCAAAAACCGCTGAGCGCTCAGTGTGGGGTGGGCAGGGGCGTGGTCACGCCGCACGTGGTACGTTTCAATCACCCGTCATGAAATGGGCAAACGCGTTGAGAGTCTCCAAAAACATTCACTGAAGCCGCACATGGCCTCTCACACCACCGCCGGCTGGTACGTGATGCAGACGGGCTCCTAGAACCTCACCTCGGGGGAAGCCTGTGCTACAAGGGCCCGCCCTCCCCAAGAACATTCTGGTTTTTCTGGGGTCCCCCCTCACACGTTATGACGGGCCCCCATGCTCACCGCGTTTGCCATTTGGCTTCCTGAGTGCTCTTATCAGCTGACGGCCACTCTCTGGGCTGCTTTGTTTGGGATTAATGACAGATAGCTAAGGTGCGGGCTCGAGGGCGGTGCGGGACGAGAGCTGAGCCGTGAGACTGTGTGACATCCTAAGTGTCCCTGATTAGAATGTCAACTGAAGTGCCCCTACCTTTCAGAAATGCCCAGGAGGACGTCTGTCAGAGTGCGACGTGTTTTAAACGACCCGGAGCTCCCCAGTGTCGGTGACCTTCTACGGCCAAGGGTCAGGGGGTCACTGAGTCAGAGAGTTCTGGAAGCCAGGCTTGACCAGAAGCACCGATGATCCCCCCCAGAGAAGAAGGAGTCTGAGACAGAGCTACAGAGAGAACATGAGGCTCGGTCCTCCCTCAGGAAGGTCTCCGTGGGGTTGCAACAGCGTGCCCGTGAGTATCGATCCCGACTCAAACTGCTCTGGGAGACAGGGTGGGAGCTGCAGACGTGAGCAGCCCGCACGGAGAAGGACGAGCAAGGGGAGAGGAGAGGGCACGGGACCCTAAAGCTATCGGACAGCAGACGTGTCAGAGGCGGGCACAGCTCCGCCTGCGTGAGCTAGAGGCAGACAAGACGGTGGTGGGCGACATTCCCAGGAACAGATCCCGAGCTGACGATGACGTGAAGGCGATTTACTGGAGCGCACTCTTGCGATGAGGTCGGGGCAGAAGCGGAAGGACCAGGGGGAGGACCTGGGCCACAGTGGCGGGTCGCACGCAGCTGGCCCCCTATGACAGCTGACGTGGCCCTCGGAGGTGTCCCACATGGGGTCGCCGGCTGTGTCCTTATATTCGCACACGCCCAGTCAGTGGTGCACGCTGCCTCTGGGCAGGGGGCTCCTGAGGGAACTGACCCTTCAGCCCTGCAGGGTGACCCGGGCGGTGCCACACGGCTTGAGCAGCACTTGCCCCTTAGGTCCTTCAGAGCTCGCCTGGCTCCTACCCTCAGAACTGGGCCGCGGAAAACTGGCAAAGTTGGATGGATTTTCCCATGGTACCCCTCACACCCCTCCCCTGCACCCTTTCTATCCCCTCTCTCTTTTATTTTTCTAAGATTGGTTTTATTGTTTTTAACAGACAGAGACAGAGAGACACAGAGAGAAGGGGAGGGCCCAGAGCCATCTCCATAGTTGTACGTCATCAGTTTTCCACATGACCTGCAGTTTCATTCCACACAGGTGGGCGCCGAGCCATCAGGGGTAGAACCGGGCTGGGGGCCTCCCTCATGGGAAGCTCACCCCGGCAGGAACCAAAATGGGGCCCTCCCACGTGGGAAGCTCACCCCAGTTCAGCATCTGGGTGCACACGGGCCGGGGCCGGGACTCAATCCTCAGACTGCGGGGCTGCAGAGCGAGCCCTCCACCCGCTGAGCCATCCCGGCTTCCCCGATCCCCTCTAATCTGAACATCCTTGGAGCTGCAACATCTGAGCATGAATCCATGTGAGTGGTTCAGAGTTCACTCTATTGCCATCTCCTGATGGTCACGGAATATTTTCCTGGTGGTTCTTAGAGACACTGTTCAATCCAAAAGAAAGGGCTGTCATGGAGTGCTCTCTGCATCTGTGTTAGAACGAGCCTTCGTCCAGGCCTCTGACAGTCCAGACTGCTAAAGAGATGTCAAAACCAGCACCCTCCCCCTCAAAGCT
The DNA here is from genome assembly GCA_004027555.1 of Craseonycteris thonglongyai. Classification (NCBI taxonomy): domain Eukaryota; kingdom Metazoa; phylum Chordata; class Mammalia; order Chiroptera; family Craseonycteridae; genus Craseonycteris; species Craseonycteris thonglongyai. The sequence goes on along the minus strand of PVKE010001210.1, from coordinate 66,655 downwards.
GCGGAGTGTTCGGGGATTTTGTTTCCCCAGAAGACACGTTCTCTGAGCTTTGAGTGGGATCCAAGGCTGGTGAAGGTTTCCCCGCTGGATCCATTCCCAAGATGGGTAATGACCGACCAGAGCTGTTGGGCAGATGTGCTGACTGGGCCCCCCGAGGGCATGCATGGGTGCCCCCTGAAGTCCCTGGCACATAAGTGATGATCTCAGCAGCAGCCCCCTCCAGCACGACCCCCGTAACCACAGCACGAGCCAAGGACGTGATTTCTTGGTTAAACAACCATCCTGCCTAAGCACCAGTGGGATGGACCCAGGCCTCCTCTTTCAAGCGCTTGAATTATAGTTGCTCCCAATGTGCACGGGCTGGAAAAATAAATAAATAAAAGAAAGCCATCCCCGTTTTGGAAAGCATGAGGAGTGGCTGAGGCAACGGGCATGAAAGAGAGAGGGTTGTTCTACACTGCAGAGAATCACCAGGAGAGATCAGAGCAGAGCAGCTCAGATGTGACCAGAGGAAAGGCGACCGTCCTTTTAATAAGGCAAGTTGACTGTCTAGTCAGTGACGGTGTAAAGGAAGTGCCAGGAGTTCTAGGAAGCTCTGCTGGTTTGGAAGGTGCAGGGCCCCAAGTGGTGGAGGGGCCATGGAGCGCCTTCCAACAGAGGAACACAGCAGGACGTGGACAAGACATGAACCGGACCTCTTTTGCATCCGTGAGTACTTACGAGGAGGAGATGAAGGAGCCGGGCACTGTTTGGGAGATGTAAGTCATTAAGTGCTCACAACAACCTTGCACAGGTAAGGAATCAAGTCCCAGGAAGACTGGGGTGATCTGTTCCAGGTCCCAGAGCTCTCAGGAGAAGAGCCAGAATGTGAGCCCCGATCTTCTGCCCCTGGGTCTAGCATTCTTTCCGCCAAACCATACTTTTCTTCCAATGTAATGCCTCAGTTTTAGTTAGGATTGCACATTACAGACAGACAGACACAGATCATAGTGACAGAAGCAGAAAAGGCTGATAAAAGGGGATCCGAAGGGGGCAGGCCAGGCTGGTGTGGAAGGCGGGGCCCCAAGCTCTTTCGACCGTCCATCCCACCATCCCTAAGCTGTAGCCTCCACTCTCATGGTCTGCGGCAGCTGCTGGAGCACCAGCCATCATAATCATGTTCCAGGTAGTATAGTGGAAGAAGAGATCAGAAGACAAAGCCAAATGACAGGGTTTAGCTGTCTTTTATGATACGAAGGAATAAACAAAGGCTTTTCACATCAGAGGAATCAACAGGTGGGATGCCTGGTTGAGTCAAACTGGTAATGCTGTGTTCCTCTAAAGAGCTCACTGGGGAAACCCAATTCAGAAAATCACAGAGCACAGGTACCAGGGTTCTGGCAAAAGTTTACGGTTGCTCCTTCCATAAAATAGAATCTTGCCCCAGGACTGCTTCTTGGCTTTGAAGAAAAAGATACAGCCACTCAAAAGTCAGAGTTGCCCTATGCAACCTGGAGCGTTTTTAGATACTAAGGAAAATTAAATTAACTGGACTCATTCTAAAGAGACCTAGTAGGCTATTTAAAATAAATAATGATGACAACATTGTTTTGTCAGTCACGTGGGATATGATTTTCAATTCCTGCCAGCATCTGCCAATTAATCACTTTATCTTCTCTTCAGTAAATTCGCTATTTTCTTAACTATATTTTCTGAGGGGGTGAATTCGTCAGCTCTCTGCTGTGAGCATGCGGTGTAACAAACACCCATGAAATTCTCATGGCTTACACAAACACCCACGTTTTCCTTATTCCCACGCTGGTGGACGATTTGCCATTTGGCATATCTCAGAGGGGCTTGCTTTGTCTTTCCTAAGCCTGGCTGGGCTGATCACAAGCTTCCGATGTGGGTCTTCATTTCTGAATCCAGGTGGAAGAAGAATCAGTTCCCCGAGGAGACTCCTCCCTCATACGGCAAAGGCTCCAAGAGTACTGGCTGGAACTTGCCCCTAAGGCTTCAGTTTGCAGAAGGCGCATGCTCACTTCTGCCCGCTATGGCATTAGCCAACGCACAAGTCATGCGGCCACGTCCAAGGTCAATGGGGTCAGGAAATATGCTCCTCCCGCAACAGCAGGGCAGGGGAATGGGGAAGAATGAGGGAACCATAATAAACCCTCCCCTGAACTTGAGGTAAAGGGGTAGATAATAAAACGGGTGTGTGGTGATAACTTGTAAGTACAACGCTAAGAAAACCACAATTGCAAAAGAAATCAGGATGGAGCAATTCAAACTGCTTAATGGGGGTGACTCAAGCTCATGCCCAGCCTCAGAGCAACTCCGTACCGGTTCTGTCGTCTCCTCTAGGCACCGATGTGTGTCTTTCTGACTCAGTTACAGCACACACCTGCTTCTCCCGCATTTGGTTTCGCGTTGCCCCAGTGATTGCCCAAGTGCCAGCTTTTCTTCTGCGTTTCACTCTGGCCTCAGCCTCAGACACTCACTCTTATCTAATCCCTCATTTTCACTCATTCAACCTGGAGCGGATGTTCGCAAGATCCAAGTTCTAGCCGTTTGAACCCGAAAACCATGACCCCTGACTTGAGTGTTCTACCATTAAATTAATGACCCAACTTCTTGAGAATGTTTATCCTCAAAATATGGCAGTTACAAGCTGCGATGGAAACACATTATGAATTTAGTACTTAATAACAAAGAAAATTGTGATTCAGTTTTATATATTTTATCTTTATTTATTAATAAAACAAAAGAGTAAATACAGTACTCTCTCAGTTAGCTGATACCCATGGAAATTGGTAGATGCCAGGTAAATGTAAGTAGACTCTCTGTTAACCGAAGCTCAAGCAATTGACAAAATCTCAAGCAACTGGCAAAATTTGTTGCCAGTTGCTTGAGATCTGATTAACGGAGAATCTACTATATAAAGGAAAGTCATGAAATATGGGTAAAAAGAGGTAGTTTATGCTTTTATCCTTGCTGCTGTCATTAAGACTCACGGTTACTTTTCACATCCTGTATCTAATCCCTTGGTAACCTCATTCACATGATGGTAGTATGAGCTTTCAAACAATCCTTCTCAATATTGGATACGAGGTCATAAAATTATCTTTACTAATTAAAGACATACGTCTTTTATTCAAAACTAATCTCAATCACACACAGAATCGCTCCAATCGAAAGTTTAGAAATGCCATACAAATTTAACAAATACATTTATTTATTTATTTATTTATTTTTATTTATTTATTTAACATCTTTTTTATATTTATAGAGAGTAATTATTTTATCTTCAGTGCATATTTATTTTTATTTTACTTTTGACAGATAGAGAGAGAGACAGAGACAGAGACAGCTAGAGAACCGAACTGTGGGAACTCCCCAGTTCAGCATGTGGGTCCGCCTGGGCCGGAGCCGGGATTCGATCCTCGGTCCTCGGGGCCTCAAAGCGAGC
>PVKE010001210.1:39563-63107 GCA_004027555.1 Craseonycteris thonglongyai | reverse complement strand
TGAGACGGCCCTTCCACCTGGGAAGTTTTACTTTATTCTTAAGTCTTTCACTGCCGTTCCAGTGGAGCATCTGATATAGAAGCCTCCTTCTCATGCACTGAACCTTCACATTACTTTCTTCATTGACTCAGAGTCACTCATTTCAGGGACATTCAGTGATCATCTCCTGTGTACTGGGCTCTGTGTCCTCTACAAACTCTACAAAGGATGAGTCAACAGCATAGACAGGCTCTGTCACCATAAAAATTATAATTCACAGATATTATCCACTGGGGATACAGACAAGAAAGGGCAAAACAAGTTAAGGAGAACATAGACCCTTACAGGGTTTAATGTTTATGAAGAAAATACACAGAGGACTAAGATGGGAAAATGACTCCCATTATGGGCGCTACCTGAGTGATGGAGGCAGACAGTTGGGCTGAGATCTAAAGGAAGAAAGAGATAAGCACTGTGGCTTTACAAAGTTGGTCTTCTTAGGCCCACTTCCCAGATGGGAAAATTGAAGTCCAGAGGGGTTAATTAACTTGCCCAAGGTTGCACAGATAGGATGTGGCAGACCTGAGATTCAAATGCAGGTGGTTTTTACACCAAACCATTGCTCAGTGAAATATCACATGAGCCACAAACATTAGCCACATATGTAATATTAAAAATTCTAGGAGCTACGTTAAAACTAAAAATAAGAGGTGAAATTGATTTTAATCGTTTATTTGTCATATTTCCAAATATGATCATTTTAACATGTAATCAACATGAACAGTACAGCAGACTCTCAGTTAACCAGCACCCATGGGGGTTGGTACATGCCAGATAAATGTAAGTAGACTCATTAACGGCAACTAAAGCAACTGGCAGAACCTCAAGTGACCCGTTGCTTGAGAGTGCTGGTTGCTTGAGTTTCGGTTAATGGAGAGTCTACTGTATTAACGTGGTGTTTGACTCTTTTATTTTGACAGAGAGAGAGAGAGAGAGATACAGAGTCAGAGACAGAGAGAAGGAGGAGGGCCCAGAACAGTCTCCATAGTTGCACATCCTTGGTTTTTTCCACATAGTTTCATTCCACAGGTGGGCGCGGGGCTGCACAGGGCAGGAACTGGGCCAGGGTCTCACCCTGGTGAGAACTGAATGGGGGGCACTCCCCAGCTCTGCATGTGGGTCCACACGGGTCAGGACCTGGATTCGATCCTCGGTCCCCGGGGCTGCAAAGTGAGCGCTTAACTCACTGCGCCATCCCGGCTTCCCCAAGTTTGACTCTTTTGACACCACAATTTGGGAATCGGGTGTGTGCTTTATACTTGCGGGGCATTCTCATTTCGGGCTAGCCACATCTCCCGTGCTCAGGAGCCTCTGTGGCCGGTGGATACCATATTGGCCAGTGCAGTGCCAAACCATAGACTGTGCCTTTAACCACTCAGCCATGCTGCTCCCATGACAGCTTCGTTGACCAGATGGTTGGGGGGTGCTGAGATTGGGAAGGTCAGCTGGGGGCAGGTTGGGGACAGTTCTAAGGGCAGGGGAAGGAATAAATGGCGCCTAGAAACCCCTTTAACCAAACATAAATGCAGCACCATATACGTCAGGCAAACCTGCACCCCTCTTGTGTGATCTACTCGTTGACACAAAGAAACGACTGTGATCTGTGGTTCACGAGAGATAACTGGTGGGAAAGATGTGAAGTGGGGGTGGGTACCCTATATGCCTTTTAACACCCAATCTAGCAATTCTCTGTAGAGTACTATGTATTCGTTTTTTAAAGGAAACCCCTTGGAGAAGGCAGTGACTTGCTCAAGTGAGCTTAGCTAGTCAGTGGTGGAGCTGAAATTCAAACACGGGTCTGTTTGATGCAAGATCTTCAGCTCTTCAGTACTGCTACACTCTGCTGGATGACCCGGACGCCTAGAGAGAACCCGGCTTAGGGCCACTGTGAGATCCCACAAACAAGCCACTTAGACTTTGGCTTGTGGTAATGACCGTCACTGAGGGAGGCCATCCTACTCATTCCTCTAAGTCCTTCCTGACTGCTGGTCGCTTCCTCTCCATGAGGACATCAGTGCTGACACCTCCCGTAAAGCACACAACCCCTTGCAGCTCTTACAAGTTTAAAAATGGACAATAGGAGGTCACACTTTCCAAGAACAACGTTCTTGGGGCTGAGGGTCAGCTGCAGCTAGTTCAGTCCCCATTCGGTGACATTGAGGGGGAAGCTATAAGCCTATAAAAGTGAGCACAGCAGTGTCTGGCAGGCAATCCTTTGAAGGGGTCTCAAGAGCCACCATTAGGAACATGGTTCACCCTTCTCCAAAGCCTTTACTCTGCTGAGCTCTAAGTACTTCTACCCCACAAACTCATGAAGTTCCCCAACATCCAATCATGTTAAAGGGAAGGAGAAGGCGACTTAGCAGAAGGAAGTCTGCTGAAGGTCAACGGGAAACTTAGGAAAACCCTCTAGATCGGTCCCAAAGCCAGGATGGTTAGATCAACCCTACCTCTTCCATAGAAGTTACCCTGACTTAGCAGAAGGAAGTACAAGTCTGCTGAAGGTCAAGGGGAAACGCAGGAAAAGACTCTAGATCTGTTCCCAAAGCCAGGATGGTTACATCGACCCTAATTCTACCGGGTAAGTCACACCAAGGCAAGAAGCCACAGTCCTGTGGCTGACCAGATACTTTCATTTCCCCTACAGGGGTACCTTGGTTTTGGGAGGCATGATGAGTACCAATCAAAGATGAGTACCCCCAAATTTTTCCCATGAAGAATAGTGCAGTGGTACCTCAGGATTCTCAGTTGATTGGTTCCAGACGGTACATTAAATATCAAACACACGATGAGGAATGGGACCAAATTTTCACGTCAGAATGCATCGAGTACCAAATTCGACAAGTTTCAAAGCAATTGAGGACCCAGGGATGACTGCACTAGAAAAACTACATGAAATGAAGCATTAGTAACAAGAAATAGCAGGGAAAGGAAATAAGAAAATTCCCATCACTGCTTTCTCACTTTTTAAACCATTTACCTTTCTTGTTCCATTCACTGTTCTGAAAAAACAAAACTTTTTTTTTACGTTTTTGTACATGTTTTGGTCATTTATTTCTGTGTAGTTCGTTCAAGTTACCTCTCTTCCTTTTCTATTGTTTAATTTGGGTTTCTTGTTCTTGGGAATCTGTTGGTCGACACCTTCCAAATATCTCGTTCCATCCCTCCACCTAGCTTTTCTAGTTGAAGTGGTTTCCTCCAGCCCTAAGAAAACTCCCTCCCTCCCTCGTGTTTTCTTCCCTCCTTCCCTTTCAGCTGCTTTCCTGAATCGCTGTTGCACCAGTTGGGTTTCACTGACCACAATTGGTGCAGCTGGGATGGAGAAGGAGCAACTGAAAAGGAAATGCTAATCAGACCTTTTTATAGAATACAGTAAACACACACACACACACACACACACACACACACACACACAAGAAAGGGCTCTAAGGGAAAGAGGAAAATATCTTTTCTCAGTGTGCTGCACTACCCCGATGGTTGAGTCTCTGAAATTCCCCCCAAAACATGCTTCCGCCACTCTCCTGAGGGGGTATTTGGGGGGCTTGGAATGTTCTCCACACTAACCTTTCGTTGAGCAGTTTTAGGCTGAGCGCAAACATTCAGAGTGGAAAAGTGCACAGAGACCTGAAGACACGTTTTCCAGGCCAATGTTCGGGTAGAGACGCACAGGAAATAGAAGTGGGTGTGGGGAAGAGGCCAGACAGTAAGAATGAGGCAGGGAGCGTCTCATGGTTCAGTTAGAGCGAGGAGGACACCCAGAGAACGCTGGCGGACCTCTGCCCTGAGACCAGAGGCGTGGACCCTCTCTTGGGTCGGCTTTTGGGGACTTCTTGTTGGTTTTTGCTTTGGTGTTTTTAGCAGGATGAGCAACAGGGACACCCCTGATACTCCCACCCCACATGGTCTAACATCAAAGGCGCTTTCCTGGGTTTCTTTGAGGATGTTCTCCAACCCCTGGCGAGGGAACAGAGCCACGGAGGGAGGCAAACTGAAGGAGAACCCAAGCAAGCTGGAGCCGGCTCGCTGGGAAACACGGAGCCCTGGCCTTGCACACAAGGCCCCAGGGTTCTCGTGGGGGTGGGGCCCGTGCCTTCGCTCTGGGCTCTGGGTCCCCGTCTGTAAAACCAGGTCTGAACTGACCAATCGCAGTGTGGCTTTCTAGCCCTGACCCTCACGTTACAGAAGAGCAGAGACGGAACCACTCCCCTCTGTCTGGTTTGTTATGGGATGATGGGCAACGAGACATGAAGTGCGACTTCATTTCTTTCCATCCCTGTCCACCGTGGAGCGTGAAGGAAGGTCCTGTTCCTTTAAAAGCTGACTCCACATCAAAGCCATTCCTCACCGCCAGCTCAAGCGTCCTCCTCTGCGAGCCCTGAGCAAGGCCCCTCTAAGGTTGGGGGTGTGCGCGAGAAGCAGGCAGATTCTGGGTGAGCCCTGCTCCCTCTCGCTCTCCACAGCCCACATGGCAAGTGAGGAGGGCAGGGGCCCGGCCAGGGGAGCGGGGAGGAGGAGATGGGAATTTTCTAAGGCTCTCCTTTAGTGAATAGGCACAAGTTGTTAGCTTGATCGGAGCAGGCCTCGTCGTGTGTGCCAATTCCTCCCCCTGCTTTTTGTAATGGGTTTAGTTCCCACAGCTAATGCGCTGCGTAATGAGGCCGGAGGGAAGCCGAGTGTTCTGGACGGATGATACGGAGCCTCCGGGGCCCTGACAAGGGACACAGAGAGCCCGGCTGGGGGCTCTCGATGACAGCGTGCAGTCGCAGTTCAGCCCCGGCGGCTCAGAGCCTCCTGCCTGGCCTTGTGCTCAGCAGCGGGTCACAGTGCAGGCCCTGGTGTCAAATCTGAAGGGACAGATCCTGGCCAGGGCACGCTCAGTTCATTGTCAAAGCCCCGATCCAACCTCCCCCACCCCTTCCCTCCTGGTCTTCCAGCCTCTTACTCTCAGGAGGGGGTACCCGCTTCCCACGAGACCCCCTCTCCCTTCCATCGGCATTGGCCAGGTAAGAACAGAAGAGCCACACTTGTGCAGGCAAATGCCCTGCTGGGAAAGCAGCCATAACGAGAAGGTGCCCCTGAGCCTCCTGGTCATTTTTGATTGTTTGCTCCGCTGTGTGTCACCAACTTTCTGTTGCATGGTGTCACCGTCATTCCCATCTGCCCTGGCTCCTTGAAGGAGCCTCACTGACCCCTTCACTCGCTGTGGTCTTTTGTTGTAACCAGCAACACATACTGGCATTCGCTCCATGTGTACTGAGTTCAAACTATTTCAATGACAAGGAAATGGGTGGCAAATATGTATGTGCCTGGGGAAAACCAGGGGATTGTTACAGATTATTCCCTGAAGCCATCTACGCACCAGGCTCTAGGGATCCCCAAAGGGCAAGCGGGGAGATGAGTATAGCGAATATGTCAGAACCAGTGGGAACTATATTTCATCTTTGGACAAATCCAGTGTTCACTTTGTCCATAACAAAAAAAGTCAAGACCTCACAGCTGGAAAAGTTCAATAAGAGGTCAGATGATCGGGAGCAGTTTGGCGGGAGCAGGTCACATGTGGCACCCTCAGTGTATGTTGCAGGGGATGCAAAGCGTAAGGCCGACCTGTCTTCCAGACATCGGTGACACTATCCTATAAGACGAAGCAATGTTAGGGAAGCTGGGATGGCTTAGTGGGTTGAGCGCTCACTTTGCGGCCCTGGGTTCGAGGATTGAATCCCAACCCTGGTCCGTGTGGACACGTGTCGAACTGGAATGTGCCCCCAGTTCGACTCTCATTGGAGTGAGCCTGTTATCTGGGTCCCTGCCCTGCGCAGCCCCACTCCCACCTGTGGAATGAAACTATTTAGAAAACGGATGACATACCACTATGGAGACTTCTCTGGGCCCTCCCCCTTCTCTCTGGCTCTCTCTCTCTTTCTATTGTCAAAAGCAATAAAAATAAATCTTAAAAAAAAAAAAAAAAAAAGATGGAAGAATGTTGTCTGGCACTTTGAGCCAAGACACCTGGAGTGCCTAGAGGTTAGGTCACAGCTAGAAAATGTTAGAAACAGTGCCCACAGCCCAGGGCTCTACCCACTGAACCATGAGTCTACTAGAGTTAGTTCACTGGTTGTTAGAGGGGAGGCTGCAAACTGAGACAAGCAACGTTGAGCAAGTCACATAGGACAGGAACCAGTGAAAAGGGTTTGCTCTGTGCCCCCACAAACCTATAACCTGTGGGAGCCCTGGATGCTTGGATGAGATCAAATGTGGACCAACTAAAGAGGCAGGAATTTGATGAGGTGAGTAGTCAACTTGCAATGGTCCCTGAAGAGCAAGTAGCAGGACTCATCCAGTCTAGGTATGAAGTTCTGTGCCAGGCGATTTGCTTCCCGTGGGAATCCTATGAATTAGACTTGACCCCTGCCCGCGTTGGTCTAGCTTAAGAGGCAACACTATTGGGAAAGACAAGTGTCTTTAAAGGCAACTGGGGAAAATCCACATTTGATGATCCCAACAGGTGAGCGTGGAAAAGTACGAAACTGGAGAAAGTTTCTCTCAGAAGCTGACACTGGGCCATCAAAGAGTCCTTGGTCATGGGACAGTGACAGAGTCCGGGGCTGGGCCAGAGCCACACGGTTCCATGTTCTATGTGATTCAAGGCGCCATTTCCCAGACTCTCCTTACCACACCACAGATTGTCTGCAGAGACCTTTAGAAGGTTCCAGAGGGCTGGTCCCTGTAGACTGTGTCTTACAGTCAACCTCGTCTTGAGACGGCTGTCGCAGGCCTAATTTTGATGTTCTAAAGGACTCTACCCAGTGACCTCTCCATTTTTCTGCATCCAGGCAGAAGTAGAACCTGCGTCTCCCACGGTAGTTCAGTGACACGTTCCAGACACACAGGCCCCTGTTGGTCCACCTGAGGGCTTTCCCTTCTACCCGGAATCCACCTCCCCAACCCCCGCCATCCCATGGCTTCACATGGCCACTTGCCCTCCCCATTCAGATCTCTATTCAAGTGTCACCTCCACAGAAAGACAGTCCTTTAAAACAGCTGCCCCTACAACCATTCTCTATCCTCTTGTCCAGTTATTTTTCTCACAATTCTCTTCACTTCCTAACAATATACAGGTATGTAGTTCCTTGTTTATGCCTCTACTGCAGTGTAGTCCCCACTGAAGGACAGAACAGTGCTTTTGTTGACTAATGTGTCTCCAGTTCCTAGGAAAGCGACGGGCACACAGTAGGTCCTGGATGACTGCCCAGTGAATGAGCGGCCACAGAGAGTTCCGATGCTTCCGAAACCACCGCCAGCAAGAAGATTAGGCCCCAGGAGAACGTTTCCTTTTACCTTGCCTCATTTCACCTATTGTTTCTAGAGTGGTCACTGTCATCTTTGCCATTACCACCACTGTTACTATATACCAGGGGTGCCAAAAAAATGAATATACACTTTAAGCGATGTTATCAATGTCTTTCTTTCCGAAGTTGAATTGAATCATGGTAGCAATGTGTAGTAGGACGTTCACTCAAAAGATGGCGTTCATCAAATGAATGCCAGAGTCACCGTGTGACAGGCAAGACAGTCAAAGAAAATGGCGGAAGCATGGTTGTCGTTGAAGGAGCACAAGACCATGTTGAAGTGGTATTTGAAATTTGAGAACGATGTGGAAGTACAACGACAATGGAGGTGTGAGTGTACAACAGAACCTCCAACACGCCTAACAACTGTACGCATTCGTGATAAGTGTGAGACACACGGTAAAGTGAAACAGCACGTGCAGCAATACAAGTGGACACTTTGGTCACCATTGTTCAAGTAGTGGTTCACTATCATCAGAAGTGTGTGGACGCTGATGGGAACCAGTGAGCACCCCTGGTAATGGCAGAAGTCAACCATGACTTGTATTCATCTTTTGTTATTGACATATATTATTACAATATTAATAGTTTTTTGCTCTCCTGAAATGTGGATACATTTTTGGCACCCTTCATATTTATTACAATAACAGTTAATATTTTTACAGTTATCCATTAGACGAATATGACCTGACTAGCTAATTGTCCATATATCACAGGAGAGTGCCTGGCATCTCACAATGACTTCATTCGCCTGGGTTCTTTCACCCGCAGGGCCATATAGACTCTGTCAGCTGAGGTCATCATCTTCATCGTGAAGGAGGGACGACTGTTCATCGGCACTCGTTGGGCACAGCGCTAGGCTAGGGGTTTTCACATAACATTTTCTTGTTTACGTCTCTCAAGAGCCCCTAGAGGCAGATATTCTTAGGCTTCAAGGTGACAGTTAGTAACTGGGGTACTGACATTCCAACTCAAGTCTGTTCAACTCCAAACGCCATGCTTCTCCGCCGCCCCCCAAACGACACACTGAAAACGGCCTTGACCAAGCCCCGCCTGCTCAGTTGCTCCTGGAAGAAGCCTCAGGTGAGTCACCTGTAAACACGGAAGGGCTGCCCAAGGAGCCTCTTCGATCCTTTGCAGTTCTAAGTTCCATGATCCCACGTCCTGAGGTGTCCCAGGCCCCGCCCCCCGGTGACCTTGGCCACGTGCCTGCATCTCTGTGAGGTCAAGACGATTTCTTTAACCCCCCCCCCCCCCCCGGGCACTCCGTGTCCTCGCTCTAGACCTCTTTCTGCTTGTCAGAGCCTTTCCCTTCTCGGGGCGGGACTTGCCAGCCCCTTTGGACGGCGCTTCTTCTTCACAAGAAGGCTCTCCCAGCCCACGGCCCTCTGCCACGCACCCCCTCATTAGAAACCAGTGACGCCCTCTTCCGATGGGCCTCAGCACGTTCTCCCCGGTTTCGCCCGGAGCTGCTGCCAAGACTCCCCACCTTGCCTGTCTGGCAGACGCCACGCTTTGAGGCTGGCGCGTGTTAGCGGGAAGGAAACGAGGCACGTTTCCACGACAACCCCACAGTCAGCGAAGCTCAGGAGGTGGGACCAGCTTCTTCCACGGTTAGCGAAAGACAGGGAATGGGGACCCACGCCAGCCTCCTGGAACCAAAGTCTCATGGACCCAGGACACCGGCAGCCCCTCATGGAGCAATGCCCGGCTTGGGCATTGGAAGCTGCACTCGCTCACACGCGGTGAGGACAGCAGGTGATGATCCACGTACATACTCGAGGGGGGGAAGCAGGGGTCTGCCACCTGTTTCCCACGTACTGGCTCTCGTGGGCACGGAGGCATCCTACCCGCCCTGAAGGCTGGGCTCCGGGCCCCAACCTGCCAGCCTATTCCTCGCATTGACACGAACATTTTCATGGAAGAACATCGTTCCCACCTTGTCATCAGAAAGGAGCATTCTCACAATGCTTCCGGGGCATCTTTCCACAGCTTTAAAAAAAATTTTTTTTAAGATTTATTTTATTGTTTGAGAGAAGGTGAGAGAGAGGGAGAAGGGGGAGGGCCCAGAGCCGTCTCCATAGTTGCACATCACTAGTTGTGATGTGGTTTCATTCCACACGGGTGGATGTGGGCAGTGCAGGGCGGGAACTGAACTGGGGGCCTCCCACCTGGGAGGCGCGCACCTTCGCTGCTGAGCCATCCTGGCGGTGACCAGTTGCACGCAGTTCAGCACGTGGGTTTGCAGGGGCTGGGGCTGGGGCCGGGGCCGGGATTCGATCCCCAGACCTTGCAGTTACAAGGCCAGCACCAACCTGTTGAGCCATCCTGGCCTCCCCCGTCTTTCTACGGCTCTTGATGACCCAGCTCGGACCTCCAGTTGTGCTGTCATCCGTGTTGTCCCTCAGCTCTGCGGCAAAGGGCGGCTCTCGGTGTCCCCTGGGGAGTGGAGGGGGAGACGGGGCCGCGCAGTGGGCATGCCGACACACAGCGGGACGGAAGGGACGCCGGCCCCTCCTGCCTCCCTCGGTGCCTCCTACTCCGCACGTCCCCACGGCTTCCTCCCGGCAGGTGGCTGAAGGGGATGACTCCATCGACAGAGACTTGCTTCCTCCTTCCTCCCCATCCTTCTGTCCCTACCTTCTGTGTGGACCAGTCTCTCTGGGGACTTTGGAAACCCTGCAGACGAGGCTCGGCCCTGCTCCGGGGGATGGGGGGCTTGCAGCCTTTCTGAAGGGGGCACCATCGTGAGATCCGAGCATCTCAGGGCTGGAGAGGCCTTGCAAGGGCCTCCGGTCCAAACCTCCTCCTTGAATCGCTGTGAACACGGAGGCCCAGAGAAGCAGCGGGAGACAAAGCTGGGAGAGAACTCAGCCAGAGCTTCTCCCTCCGATCGAGCATGCTTTTCTCTGGGTCCTCAGGATCACCACGTCACATTTTTATTTCTTTCTTTAGCATCTGTCTTTGGAATGAGCTGCTAAACAAGACCCAGTTCATAGACACGGGGCAGGCTCTTTGCCTGAAGCTTCAGTGTGACACAGAGAATGGACCACATCCAGGCCGACAGCGCTAGTCAGGACGACCCCTTGGTCAGTGCACGCGGACCGAACCACGCGGGGGAACTCAGACACGCGCCCGCCGTCCTGCCGGGGAGCTAGGTGGGAGCAACAGCTGGGGTGAGCTTGCAGGTCAGGCCAGGAGCTGGAAGCGGGGGGCACGAAGAGCCAGGAGACACAGTCCACCAAGAACAACGGGGTTACGATGGCCGGCTCGGCAGAAGCGGTGTATTTAAAAAGCCTGTAACGTTTGGGGGAAGTGAGCAGTCTCAGAAGATTCTAGAAAGACAGGCCTGAGAAGGAAGTCCCTCACTGGCCAGTTCATCCATCCCTCAGGCTCCCACAGGCACCCGCACGCTTCCAAGGAGATGTATCCGCACTTCTTTAACATCTAGAGAGAAGAGAACTCTGTGGCCTTCCTGGTCATACCTTTCTTTCTCTTTTTCCTTCCTTCCTTCCCCTTCCTTCCATCCTTCTTTCCTTCCCCTTTCATCCTTCCTTCCCCTTCCGTCCTTCCTTCCTTCCCCTTTCTTCCTTCCTTCCCCTTTCTTCCTTCCCCTTCCTTCCTTCCTCCCCTTCCTCCACTTCCTTTCCCCTCCTCCCTTTCCTTCCCCTCCTTTCCCCTTCCTTCCCCTTCCTTCTTGTCTTCCTTTCTTTCTTTCTTAGATTTATTCTACTGTTTTTGACAGAGATAGAGAGAGAGAGAGAGAGAGAAGGGGGAGGGCCCAGAGCCATCTCCACAGTTGACAGCATTAGTTTTCAACATGGTTTTGTTCCACACAGGTGGGCAGAGGTCTTGCAGGGTGGGAACCGGACAAGGGGCCTCCCACATGGGAAGCTCATCCCCTCAAGCCAGGAGCCAAATTGGGAGATGAGAACCAAACTGAGAGCCTCCCATGTAGGAGGTGAAGCTCACCTCCTAAAGCCAGGGGCTGAACTGCGGGAGCAGGAACCGAACGAGGGGCCTCCCGCATGGGAAGCACACCCTAGTTCAGCATATGGGTCTGCAGGGGCTGGGACTGGGATTCGATCCTCATCCCCGGGGCTGCAAAGGGAGCACTTAACCTGCTGAGCCATCCCGGCTCCCCCAACACCTTTCGCTGTTACCCTTATGCTCATGGGTAGGCATCTGAATTCTCCCAGCTGCATCTAACGGCCCCTCCCTTCTGCTGGGAAGGGACTTAGGTGCATTTTGTCACAACCCGATCATCCCTCCGCTGGGTTGGGCCCCATTCACTGTGCCTTATAGAACCCTCTCTAGCCCCCCTAGCCATTTTCCCTGCAGGGCACACCCACCTGACGTTTTCCAAACCTCACGACCCTCCAAGCCCCCTCCTCTTGCCTCATCTTCTCTAATCAACACCGTTTCCAAGTTCAACCCGGGCCACTGTCTTGCAGCCGAACCGGGACCGGGGAGGGCTTTTCTGGTCGCCTCCGGAGTGCGGCTCATCAGCTGGCCTGTCTCGCTGACGGCCCTGAGATTAAGCCACTCATAAGGTCACGAGGTGTGTGGGATGTCGGTCTCACGGCTCCGTCACCTAAAGCCTTAGCCAAACTTTCTGCCTCGCGCTGAGTTTTCTGTCTCCACGACGCCCACTGAAACCACCGCAATAGCGTCTGCCTCTATCGACGGTCAGTTCTCAACCAGCCACAAGTGGGATACCCGCGTGACGCTCTTGATTGGCTGTCGGCCATGACGTGGCAGGGACCTCCAGAGCATTCCACACAAACGAGAAGAAGGACAGCGGACTGCTACACAACGGAGAGCTGAAGATAGGAACTCCACGGGAAGCCGGGATGGCTCAGTGGGTTAAGCGCTCACTTTGCAGCCCTGGGGACCGGGGATCGAATCCCGGCCCCAGGCTGTGCGGACCCATGTGCTGAACTGGGAGCTTCCCCAGTTCAGTTCTCTCTCTGTCTCTGTATCTCTCTCTCTCTCTTTGTCAAAAACAATAATAAAAAAAAAAAGACAGGAACTCCGCATGGCGGGGCTCTGGACCCTCGGCCCACCCCGGAGGCTGTGAGGCCCACGCCTTGAGCCCAAGGGAGAGGGAAGCTCTGCTGTCCTGAGAACGCTGCGTTCTGGGCGGCGGCCTGCCTCACCTGTGTGCTTCGTGGAACCCTGTAAGTGCTTGTGGATGAGCGAGCATTGTGAGCGAATCCACCCGCAGGCCCTGAACACCCACCAGAGATCCAAATTCCACACGACTGAAGTAGCAGCGGAAGCGGCAGCTGTGGATCGGCACCTGCCACAGGGGACCTTGGCCAGATCTCAGAGGCCAGAATGCAGGAAGGGTGGGTGCCAAGGGGGCCGGAGTGTGTGTGTGTGTGTGTGTGTGTGTGTGTGTGTGTGTGTGTGTGTGTGTGTGTGTGTGTGTGTGTGTGTGTGACAGCTGGGGCTGGAGGGGAAGATGCAGAGAGGAACAAGGAGGGGAAGGATGTGCACAAAGCATGTAGATCCTCCGTGAAAACAGGAAGAAAGGGGGTCCACGGTGCAGGAGTCACCTCAAGACGAAGCCGGGGTCACTGGGGAAGTTCTGGCAGGAAATCTCAGCCTCCGTTCCCCAAGGGCAACTTCCTGCTATTTTGGCCACCAGGGGGCTCCTGTATTCCAAAAATATTATGGAAAAAAATCACAGACGCCTCCGCTCTTTTCCACTCTGAGCACCCACCTGTGAAATCAGTCATTTCTGTTGGTGGGTACAGAACAAACAAACAAGCAAACTGTCCTTGAGAGCTGGAGAGTCAATTCTAGTTCCAACACTGTGTGGTCCCTGAGCCAATATGGAAAGAAGGGATCCACGTCTGCGCTGTTTTCTCTCTCTGCTAAAACAGAGAGGCTGCCCGTATCTAACCACAATCTAGGGTCGGAATCAGGTGGGGAGTAGAAGGGGAAGGGGACTCTAGCGAGATCACCTCCACGTTTATATTTAGTGAAAACCCTGCCAAGGTGGCGGCTCATCAGCGCGATCCAAACAGTCTAGCCGCTGACCTAAAAGATCCACACGAACTCTTCTCTTAAATATTGTTATATGACCTTGACCGCTGCAGGGTTAAGGGTGAGAAGGACTACATCTTGAATGTCCTGTGCCATCCTTGCCCTGGTGAAACTCACCTATCAAGGAAAATATAATAGTAATGCACAAGTCCATTTCTAACTATACAACCTTGACCTCTACACCTAGCCCCCCACAAGCTACTGTTTTCTCCTCAACGAAATGGAAAGTGTTCTCGGACGCTGGACACAGAGTTGGAGGACATGATGTCTGTGGAGGCAGCGGACAGAACGAAAGCTCCTTATTCACCCCTTAGCACAAGTCTGCCCTGCACGTGAACTTGACATTGCCAAGGGCACAACGACAAAACTGGCACCCGGTGGGCATGCGCAGACCGAGGAAGAGAGGGCTTACCATGGCATATCTGTGCGCCCCCAAGCATTCGAAGAATGAGCACATGGAACAGGGAGTGGAACGTCTGTCATCCCAAGGAGTAGAAACAGGACAGGCACTGGGTAATCAGATCAAGACGAACTGCCTCCCATTCAAGCTTTCCAAAAACGGAGGGCGCCAGCCATAACACAGCTAGTGAGCTCCTCTCTGGGGGGTGTCCACAGCCAACTTGGGTGAGCAGTACAAGCGAGTTGTAAATCCCTGCTCTCACCATGGTACCCGCTTCCAAACAACTCTAAGACCCCCACCCCCGGGCAGGGCAGAGCCTCCTGCATCAGGTGGGAAGGGCTGGAGTAGGTGACTCACAGGAACCTTTCCAAGTCAGGGACGTCTAGGATTCCTCATTGCAAGCAAAGGGAACACAGAGGAGACAGCGTTGTTACGTGAGGCTGGCGGCAAGGGTGGTGTGTTCCAACGTGGCCGCTGGGAACATGTGCACTCCCCTGTGTTACATGCTCCTCGTGCCGCTGGCAGCGCGGGTCTGATCCCTGGAGTGGCCCAAGCCTCGTCTTTCTGTGTTATTCAAGCCAGACGGGCTGCTGCAGACCCACTCCAGTGCTGGTGGGGTGGCGGGCCGCCCTTTCAGACACAGCAGTGGATGTCCAAAGGAAGGGAGGGGTGCACAGCGCATAGGAAATGAATGAGTCACTGATGAGAAAGGGGTGCAGGGCGGGTACAGGGGGCCCAGAGTTCAGGCCTCTTTAGATCACGTATACTTGGGGCACTTTTCTCCCCTCTCTGCCTCTACCTCAGCAGTCCCCAACCTTTTGGGCACCAGGGAACCATCACTCACGTGACCTCCTGGAAGACAATTTTTCCATGAACAAGTGGGGCGGCGGGGGGGGGGGGTAGGGCATGAGCAGTTCACAGTAGGGTTCACGCTCCTGTGAGCATCTGATGTCACCGCTGATCTGACAGGAGGCGGAGCTCAGGCGGTCACGTGAGCAATGGGAGCGGCTGTCAGTACAGATGAAGCTTCGTTCACTCACCTGCCGCCACCTTGTGCTGGGCAGCCCGGTTCCTAACAGGCCACCGTGATGGTCACCGTAAAAAGAAACCTATTAGACCCGGTCGTATTACAGCCAGGGAGCGTCTCCCTGTGTCCAGGCGCCGTGAGGGACTTGGGTCGCTGTTCCTGGGAACAGGGCCCAAGACAAGGGCAGACAAGGGCAAATGTAGACCCTTTGAGCCCGTCTTGAAGCAATGGGTCAGCGGTTGGGCAGACGGCGGCCAGCAGCCCTGAGGAGAGCAGAGGGGAGGCGGGCAGCCACTGGGAAGTCCGTTACCCCTATCGGGCTGCCCTACACTCAGCTCTGTTAAGACACGCATGTTACTGACCCAGGCGCATGACGGACTAGCCCTCTGAAGTGCTTTGAACATAAGGCCACGGCTCGTGTGTGCGGGACGATGCCTCCCATTGCCACTGACCCGATAACCCGGGTACCTAGTCGTGGGATCCCAGGTAAATGGAATCCACTGCCGACCCCCGATGCTGGCGAGAGCAGATGCACGTTTCATGGGAAGGATGGGGAGATGCCATGGTTTTTAAGCCACAAGATCATGGTTTGCGCCAGAGCCACGTGGTTCTGTGGCAGAGATTGGAAGGAACTCCGGATTCTGACTCATGATTCTTACTGTGTACATTGTTAGGCCAAGTGCCCTGCCCATGACCAAGGTACCAGCCTCTGCAGGGCGACTATACTCACCACTCCTCTGAGGAGGCGGCCCTGGGAGAGAGAGTGAACGCTGTCCAAAACGTACGCCATGCCCTTCTCAAGACCTCGAAGTGGGAGAGTCCAAGTCGCCTGTGCTGCTTGTACGACCATCCCGTCTCTTCCCCCGAGGAAGCCGAAGGGTCTGCGAACCCCGTGGATCTCAGGCCTTTTTTTTTAACCATGATCCACAGCAATAAGTATACATTGTATACCACGACCCAGAACACACACGCCCACGCTTCGTGAAACAATCCTTCCTGCACGCATGAACTTGGATAGTTTTGATTCCATGCCGTCCTCCTCCGTTCCATTTTGTTCATGACCTGAATTTGCCTGTATAACCTGAAGCTTGCGCACTGACCTCTCCCACCCACCTCAAAGCAATGGCTCTCCACTTCCTACTGGTGACCGTCAGATTCCTGAACATGTCCCGTGAGCAGATAAGACCGTTTATCACGGTCTTATCTGACCTTCATGGGACCCAAGCTAACTCTCCTCGACACGCTTCTGCAGGCAAAACGTCTCTGCATCCTGAAGAACTGTACCAGATGTCACCTCCTTAGAAGTCCACCCTGATCTGCTGAAGCAGAATCTGACTCTCCACGAGGCTCCCACGCCCTGAGGACTTCTCTTTGTGCACAACCTCTAGTGATGGTCTGACCCTCCTTGTCCTTCTTGAGTTCTGAACCGATAGAAACCATTTTAAGAGAAAAAAACAACTTTTGCCTTGTCCCTTCCCTTTGCAATTGGCCATGACCTCCTTCTTTCTCTGTCTTCAACCTATGCCCCCTCCCTCGCCCCTCATCTCCATAAAGGTCAGACACACCCGCCCCCCCCCGCCCCCCCGGAGAATGGGCCGATCAGGTTAGGAAAGGGGACCGTGGTCGGAATTTGTGTTCTAGTTTTTCTTTCCCTCCAGATGGGCAGTTCTGTTTCCAGAGAAAGCAAGCAGGGTAGAGACACAACACAATTCATCTGACTCACGAAAAGGCAAAAAGGTGAGTGAGGTGGAGAAACCCAGGCGGAGCGACAAGCATGTGGCTGGCTCAGATTGCGAGCCCAGGAGCTGACCATGGGGACAGAGTAAAAAATACCGGTCCACAGGCCCCTACGGAACCCTGTTGGCAAAGAAATGTCCAGCTGCAGCCTCAGACTGTGGGCAGTGGGTGACCTGCTTCACAACCTGTCACAGAGCTTCATGAACTCCCAGGTCACCTTCATGTACACAAAAATAACAACAGAAAGACCCCCAGGGCTCCCTAGTTTTCAAAGCAAATGGGGACCCTTTAATGCATTTAATGGTGGACTGTCAGAGCTGGATGAGGAGTTGCAAAGGTCAATGAGTCTAATTCCTCATCCTGGAGGGGACGCAAAGAAGACTGTGAACAGGGAAGGGACTGGCCCGGGGTCACACCCCTGAGGTAGCAGCAGAATACAGTGCTTTTTATCAAACCATGCTTTTCACACAAAGACTTCCCATGTCCCCATGTTCACGTCGGATCAGAGGGCTCTAACCCTTTCGTTCCGCCTGGATTTCCAAACCAGCACGGTGCCTGCCTTACCTCTCAAAGATTCGCAGACAGAGACCCTACAGGAGGCGTGTCCAACCCTCCGGCTTCCCTGGGCCACATCGGAAGGACAACTGTCTTGGGCCACACGTAAAAGACGCTCACCCTCACAATAGCTGATGTGCTTTTTTAAAAACTGGTCTCAAGGAAAGACTCTCATCCTGTTCTAAGAATTTGTGTTGGGCCGCATTCAAAGCCGTCCTGGGCCGCAGGTTGCTCTAGAGCCTCTCTCTGGCCAGCGCTTCTTACAGTGTGCTGCCACGTGAGCTGGTCTGGCCTTCACAGTATTGGGTCCCATTACCAGCAGTGCCTGAGCGATTGCCTCACCAGTAACAGGTGCCAAATCGCCTCTTCTTCTGCACACGATGTTCATTTACAACCAAATCGCACATAAATCCCTCCAGCCCTGCTCATGTCCCTCAGCCTTCAGCCTTTTTTGGTCCCCGCCCCTCGATGCCCCCATCCTGTCTGCTGAGAGTTCCCGAGATGACTGTGGGGAGGAACGCTGGGAGGATTGGGGGGCACGTGGAATGGGGCTGGGGCAGGCTGGCCAGGAGGGGTCATGGGGGTGCACGGCCTCCCAGAACCACACTCATGGAACTGGAACGCCTCTTAGGGACCCTCCTGGCACAACCCCCTCATCTCCCAGATGTGGAAACTGAGGCCGAACGTACAGCAGAGTGGCACTTGGCGAAACCAAGCGACAACAGCACTCCAAGCTTCCACACTCGCAGACCAGTTCGCTTCTTCTACCGTCTGCCTTTGACTTTGCCAACGAGGTCACTGAAGCTTAAAGACAGGGGGCAGGGATTCTCTAAGATCACCCCGCTTCTGAGCGCTGACCCCCCAAACTAGACGCACAGGGAGCTGGCAGAGAGGAGGCCGGGGGGGAGAAAGGGAAGCAGGCTGCACACCTCCAGGGGGCACTATCCCTACGGTGCACACTCGGCCACGTGTGCGCCCTGCTGAAGACAGGGACAGGGGCGCAGGGAAGAGTGGGCCAGGGGCCCTGACCCTTCTGAAAACCGGCTCCAAGGGGCCTGCCACCTCGGGGGGGGGGGTGCCCTCCCCAGAGTTGGGGTGCCCGGGCCCCCAACCACGGCTCTGCGGCCCTATCTCTGAGCAGGAGCCGGGGACGGGGGTCCGAATGCCTTTCCTCGTTCAGTGGGATTATCCCTTTTGAATTGTTAAAAAAAAAAAAAAAAGCCTGCTGCTCCGAAGCCTGCCTGACAACACCGAGGAATTTTTCCCAGGGCTCGGCCGAAAGCTGACTCACATTTAAAGACTTGCCCAAAGTGGTCATGCCCCTCTGAGCAAATACCACAGGCATGCAAAGCCCGCTCCCCCGGCCTCCCCCAGGCCCGGGCTCCCCGGCGGCGGCCGGCCCGGCCCCTGATTGGACGAGCGCCGCGCCGCCGAGCCAATCGGAGCGCCGCGCCGCCGCGTTGCTAGCCAGGCCGCGCCGGGGTCCGAGCGGGAGGCGCGGGCGGGGAGCTGTCACGGCCTGTTTCCTGTCCTGGGGGCGGGGTGCAGCGGGTGGGAGCTCCAGCTGTTTGTTTAGGCAGGTAAGGCTGGGAGGGAAGGAAAAAGAAAGGACGGAGCCGCCACCTACACTGGAGGCGGCCTCCGGGGGCCTGGGAGCGCCAAGTTCTCATTCCAGAATGTGGGCTGCTGCGCGCAGGCGGGGCGCCCCGCCTCGCAGACCGCTCTGCCTGGGCCCAGCGCGGGGGCGCATTCCTGGGAGCCCCAGGACAGGCCGTTTTTTCAGGCTGCCTTGCACGCCCGTACCCACGCGTCCATTCTCAGTTACCCCGCATTGCACAAGGCGAGAGGGGCCCGAGAACCCTACATAGAGCAGGGGGTGTCGACAGAGGTCCCAAAGGTCAGAGTTCTCACCCTGCTCACAGCTAAATGAACGTGCGACCCTGGCTAAGTCTCATCCCAACTGTAGTTCTTGGGGTTTTTTTCTCTCTCTCATCTTTAACAGGAAAGGTATGGGCCGAACATTGTTGAAAGTCCTTGGCTGTAAGAATCCGGTTCTTAACCGCAACACTGAGCGGAGCTCTTGAGATTTGGTTCTTGCGGGTGTCAGTCCCAAACATGAACAGAATCATGTCGTTACCCTCCTTAAAACCTCAGGGTGTCATCTGTCTCCCTCCCTTCCCAGCCACTATCACCAACCACTAGCCATCCCCAACCCCCTCCCAGAGCCATTTCCAGCCTCAGGCCTTAGGGCATGCTGCACTCTGTACTCTTTGGCCAACTCCTAACTCTTCCTTCAGGTCTCAGCATAAAGGGCCCTGTGAACGAGGCCCCTCGCTGATCTCCCTTATCCACCCCCACCCCCAACCCGGGTTCCCCATCATAGCACAAAACTGTCATTTTATGTTTGTATTTATTTGCTGAATGGCTTCTCTACTAGAAAAGACAGAGACGACTTCTGTTTCGTTTTGTACCTCATTCTCAGTGCCCGACGCTCAGTAAATACTAGGTTGAATTCATTCACATGGTCATCAGGAGAGAAAGGACTCAAACTCATTTAACAGATGGGGCTGTGGAAGCTCAGACAGGCTAGGGAACTACCTTCAAATAGCCCTCTGGTCTCCTGCTTCTATTAGGCAATTGTATTATAAAATGATAGGCCTTCCAAGAGAGAGCAGCTCCATGCCAGGCCCATGGCTTCAGGTGCATAGGTTTTGACTGCCCTCCTGGGCTCTTCCAAGCCCGATGAGCGTTCCCTTCACTATTTTGTCAGCCAGTATTTATGGAGCACCTATGAGGAGCCCGGCAGCACAATGGCAGACAGCAGGGGTCCCTTCTTGCGCTCACTGGCTCACTGGTGTGACCCTGGAGGCCACAAACTTGACAGCCTTGTCCACCCACGAGCAGAATCCATCACATCCATTTAGTAAAACATTTTGGTCATCTCGTCTGATGTTTTGTTGAGTTCAGCGTCTGTTCTGGTGTGTGGCAGGCTGAGCCTCTATTGTTCACTGAACTAAAAAATTAAGATGCATTCCTACTCCTGGCAGAATGATTTTTTCAAGGGATACTGCCCTGTGGATGAGCCACGATGTCTGGGAGCCTGCCACGGTATTTCGAAAGGAGAAAGATGCTAACGCCGGGGCCTGTTACACACAGCAAGCGACTTTCCTGGGTCCCCTTCCATTGGCTGTGATGCTGAAGCTGGCCCTGCCTTCAGCTCCACCCTACGCAAACCACCACCAAGGGGCTACGTCAAAATGACACACAGGGGAAGAGAGGGGACACTCAGGACCAAACCCTCACTGGCCCTTGATCGCTAACCCATGCGATCTCTGGCCAGTCAGAGATCCGGTCTCCTCAGCTGGCCTACACGCTTCTGAGCACTGAAGCACAGCTAGGAAATGAGGAGCTGTCCCCAGTATGGGAATGTGTCACTTGCTGAACAAACATTTATTAATCCCCTGGTCTCCATCCTCAGACAGTTCAGTCCAATGGAACAAAGTCTGCGATGACCATCAAATAATCTAATCACATAACCACCCCATCAAACAATCACCATGCACATAAAAGTCTTTTTCCATGTATAAGATGCCCCCTACTTTCCTCACCCAACACGAAGAAATCAATATATGAGTGATCCCCGTGTATAAGGCGACCCCCCAGTCTTTGGTCTAACAATTGTAGACAAAAGCATGGTCCTATACACAGAAGAATACGGTAGTTGCAAACTGAAAGGAGTGCTAGAGGGTGATCACATCAGTGTGCAAAATCCCCAAGGCAGGGCTGCTGAGGCACACTCGAGCCAGCAGAGGCTTGGGGGAGACCAAGGGGGGGTGGGGGCGGAAAGGAAGGCCAAGGTTCTGCAGGGCCTCCTAGAACAAGTCAGAGATTTCGCTCTTAATCCTCAAAGCCATGGGCCGCCGCTGGAGGCTGTTCCAATGAGGATTATCTGTTCCAGTTTTTATTTGTGCAATATTGCCCACTGAGGCCTGCGGCCCTGCGTTCACGGAGGCTGGGGCAGGGGTAGCCGTTAGGAGAGGAGAGATGATGGGAACTTAGAGGGTGAGGAGGGGGATGCAGAAGGGAGAAACGCTGGGAGGCTGGAGAGAATTCATTAATAGTGGTCTATTTCTCAAGGCCCCATTTTCTTGTACCCTGCCTCCCCACATGCTGCCCATAAAGAGAGCATGTCAGGGGGTCAAATCCAGCGGGTGGTCTGTCGCTGCCTGGGCTGCGTCTCGCAGGGCCGTTCAAGTCTTCTGCAGGCATCTGTGTCCTCCTGTGGCTCAGTCGTCCTCCGCCTTCGCCTCTGTGGGCCATCTCTTGGAAGGAGTCCTGGCCTTCCCATTGAACTGGTCCTTTGACGCCCCCTGTGGTTGACATTGGAGGCTCCAAGCCTGCTGCGTGGGATGCTTGTGGGCGAAGCTGGTGGGGGAAGGTGTGGGGAGTGCACCGTTTTTCCATTTTCACACCAGGCCCCTTCCTCACCAGGCCCATTTTGCTTTGTCCAAGTAGTCAGGAGGGGTGGGGGTGGGGGCCTGGGCCGGTCTCGCCCCCTCCCCCCACCTCTGCTTCTTGCTCCTGGGAGCCCCAGCCAGGCCTCAGGCCTGTTTCACTTTTGGTTTCCCTGGCCTAGCGTGCACACACTGCCTCAGGCGGCGGGGTGGGGGTTCCACTCAAGAGGGAGGGCGTGACCTGCTCCCTGTGGTTAACCCCATACAAAGCGAGCCTCATCCACAGGAGACAATGTGTGTGTTCTGGAATGTTCTGCAGAGCCGCCCTGCTTGACAAGACCCAGCATTTTCCTGGAACCCTTCCACTGACCTCCACTTGGAAAGGGCGTTCTGTTGGGGTGGCTCTGGCCACAGGGCTCCTTTGGCCGGCACAGGAACCTCAGCGACGCCCCAGACCACCCGCCTCGGGGAGCCGTGGGAACATGCCAGCTCCCAGCCCTCTGCCCCTGGCAGCCCTGAGTCCCGAGAGCTTCCCGGTGAGAGGCTGACTAACTCTGGTTCCAAAGTCATGGCTCTCAGCACCTCTCCCCCCAGGCGTGTGTGTAGCAGGGCGGTGAGAGGTCCGTTCTGTAAAAGGCAGCACGTGTTCAGAGCGCTGAGCCCCAGACAACAGCCGTTTACCAACTCTCTCCGGGGCCGGGTGTGGGCACTCGGGGTGTCGAAGGGTCTCCCTGGGACCACCTACCAGTTCACACGGTGGTCAGCAGAAAGGCCTGGCCTGGCCCCGCATCCTTTCGTTCTTTCTTTCTGTTATTCGTTCACCAGGCTAAGCAGAGTCCCCGAAGGGCAGGGATCAGACCGGGGCCTCACAGGTGTACGCCCACCTGTGCCACCTCTCGCTAGTGAATGAGCCCACTCCACGGCCGTTCCCTGCGGCCCACGCCAGCCCCCTGCGGCCCACGCCAGCCCCTAGAGGGAGCACACAGCACAGGTGCGGGGCACAGACCCTTGCCTCCCAGGAAACGACACTCTGGGTGAGCAGACAGGGGTGCCACTGGGACATATTGAGCTTGACCTGTGGGCCAGGGCTGGCCTAGGCACCGCTGAGGAGTGGCCAGTGACTGGGCCCCCAAACCTAACACCAGGACTCCACCCTTCCAAGATCAGTCCCCACTCCTAGCCCTGATTTTTCTTCTACCACCACCATCAGGCAAGGGCTTGGGCCTCCTTTGGACCAGCTCCTGATGGCACAGCTTTGACCTCTGGTCGCCTCTCTGGGACCCCATGGCCCACCCTTGGGTGTCTGCTTTCAACACGGGGGGTGAGACAGTCTCTGCAGCATAGAAAACGGACACACAGGTCTGATGGGTTCGAGTTGCAACCCTGTTTCCATCACTCCCTTGCTGTTCAAAGCTGCCTGTGTTACTACACATCCCTGAGCCTCCATTTCTTAATCTATGAAGACGACAACAAACATCCGCCAGACGTTTGCATGGTGCCATGATTTAATTTATGGAGTCCTCTCAGCACCAGGGAGCTCCAGGTGACAGATGACAAAGGGAGGCACTGAGAGAGCGGCTTGTCTACAGAGGCAAGAGCAGAACTAAAACCCAGGGCAAGCCCTCACCCCCGCCCAAGTCGGCCTTTGGCCGCTTACTCCCCTCTTTTCGAGCCCCCTCATTCTCTGCTTCCCATGCCAGGTGCACCCCAGCCCAGCCCCTCTCTTGGCCGCCCTTGCACGCATCCTTCTGTTTCTTCAGGCCTCGACCTCCGGTCTAAGCCCGGACTCCCGGCTCACGCTGACGCTCCAGCCCCCCTGAGCGGCCACTCAGAGAATGTCCCTGAACTCACCCTCCTCTTCCCCGGGGCAGGTAGCCCGGGGTCAGCGGTCAGCAGCCGGGTCCTCAGGCCGGCTTCCCCAGCACGCCCCCC